>NAJQ01000247.1:0-37632 GCA_005059865.1 Friedmanniomyces simplex
ATCCGGGCGATCTGCAGTGAGGCCGGGTTGTTGGCGTTGAGGGAGAGGCGGATGAGGGTCAATATGGCGGATTTCCGGGCGGCGAGGGAGAGCGTGTTGAAGACGAAGAGTGAGGGGGAGCCGGAGGGTTTGTATTTGTAGGCAGCAACCTTCAGAGGAGGGGGGGGGGGGTTTAGAGAAGGGAGCCAGGCGGGCGATGGTCTCGAGCGTGCTGAAGTAGGCATGAGAGATGGGGTGTGGTGTGTAATACTATGGGTCGCTTGCTGCGGGAGAGCATTGCTACTGCTACTGCGAGTAGAGACTAAGCTTCCTCGGAGTATTGAGTCTGTATACCTTAGCTGGGATTCCCTCTTTGTACCGCAGAACACGCTGCTACGGAGTACTGTGGCATAGGTCGGTGCTGTAGACTGTACATGTAGTCTACGAGGTACTCGTCCGCACATATCAAAGCACGTGCCTACGCGCCTTGAAGTGGCTGGAGCATGCATGTGGTTTGTGGCTGCGCCGCCCAGCCTCGCGCTTTCCGCGGACTCGAAGCTGGCCTACGCGATGTACCACGTCACCCTTGCAGCAGCAGCAGCAGCAGTCAAGGCAGCACTGCTACTGCCGCCATTCCCCCCAATCGTAGGTCTATAGTAAGTACATTTTCCTCTACCTACTCTCATCAATAACCCATCGTTCAAAATGTCCAACTTCGGCCAAACCCCCGAAGCGCTCCTCGGCCGCAACGACTCGAAGAACGCGGCGACGACGTGCAGAGGCCTCACGAGTTCGGGCAGACCATGTAGACGCGCCTTAGCTGCTCGCAAGTCGTCACCCATTGCCAGGCGGAAACCCTCGGCGCTGGGCGGGGTCGTGGCCATTGTGACTGAAGATGATGATGGCGGCGAGGATGGGGAGGCGGCGCTGGGGTTCTTTTACTGCTGGCAGCATAGGGATCAGGCGGAGGCGAGGCTTGGGCCTGAGCGGCAGGGGAAGAGTGAGGATGATGGTGGTGGGGGAGGAGGGAGGAAGAGGAGGAGGTCGCCGGAATTGGTGACGTTGAGAGAGAGGAGTAGCATTGATACCATGGTGCAGAGGCTGGGGCTGGAGGCTGTGCCGGAGGAGGGAGAGGGGAAGGCGAGGAGGAAACAGACGAGAAATCCGAGGCCGCCGGGGAGGACGGAGGGCCGAGATTTTGCGGCGCAGGGAGCGTATGGTGGGAGGTATGAGGTTGATGGGCAGCCTGAGCCTGCGAGGCGGAGACCGAAAAAAGCATCGTTCTGGGCTTCGCTGTGTTGCATGACGGCTAGTGACGAGGATGACCACGTTGAAATTATACGACATCGCAAGCGGACCGAGCAGGACAGGCCGGCCGAGATGGCCAATACAGTCTCGAGGCCAGCACCACGCATACCGGGCAACAAGCCTCCGGACTCGCGAAGGCCATCAAACACAACGACAACACCGGCTCGCAAACCCGTGACACTTCCTCTGCGACCCGCCCCGCAACAACGCAGCTCCAGCAACCCTCACACCACCCAGCTCCTCTCGCTCATCCCGCCACACCTGAGCCCAAAGACGACCTCCGGCCTCCTCGCCGAGCTCATCAAACCCATTAGCCCGCACGACGAGGAAGGCTACATCTACATCTTCTGGCTCACGCCTCAGTCTCGCCAAGCTCCAGCAGAGGAGACTGCACGCTCGCTCCTCGCGTCTCCCGCCCACCGTCCATCGCAGCGCAACGCACGTCGGATCAGCGACGTGCTGACCGAGTACTCTTTCGAGGGTTCCGATGAGCCCGGCGAGTCACGAGACAGCGATGGTGGTGGTGGCGATGGCAGAAGAACGACCATGCTCAAGATCGGCCGCGCGAACAACGTTACGCGGCGGATGAACGATTGGCAAAGGCAATGCGGGTATGCGCTCAATCTCGTGCGATGGTATCCTTACATCCCATCATCATCCTCATCAGCCTCCTCACCACAGGAGTCTCCGACTCGACACACCTCAACATCATTGTACCCTGACCTCACGCAACCTCCTCCTTCGCAGCAGCAGCAGCAGCAACAAAGGAGGCAGAGCGAAAGCGCGGGAGTGAGGAAAGTGCCCTACGTGAAGCGGGTGGAGAGACTGATTCATTTGGAGTTGCAGGACAAGCAGGTGAAGCGGCGGTGTGAGGCGTGCGGGAAGGAGCATAGGGAGTGGTTTGCTGCGGAGGCTAGTCAGGCGGGTGTCAGGGGGGTGGATGAGTGTGTGAGGCGATGGGTTCGGTGGGCGGAGAGGGAGGGTGGGACTTGACGACGGCACCGGCGCGACTCAATACGCTACCGTCCACACAACAGCCTGTTCTTTCATCACGTACACAGGTCGAGTGTCAGACATCGCATTTTCATCGCGAGAAGTTGCCGTCTGTCGCCCGTGAAAAACCATTCAAACAATACCGGCTTGTCCCTCCGCCAAGCCACACGTTGCCGAGCGACATACGGGCGATGCAAACGGTCTTGGACAGGCATGGACCATAGTATTGTTCAGCAAGTATCTGCTACAGACGATAGTGCCGCAAACAAAGAGCGCTCCATGTGTGACGCAAGGGCGGCAAAGCGACTGCAACCGGGCAACATCAAAGCTCGCAAAGGAACAATCGTAAGCGCACAACACACGTTTCCGCCAGATATGTAAGTACACATGACCCGGTCCGCAGATCTCTCCCTCTTTTCCACCTTTACGAGAAAATAGTGCGATTATCTCTCTCTCTCGCCGAAAGCCAGACTCCAATCCAACCAAACACCTCTCCCCTCAAACAAACACTACAAGAGCCGACCTCGTCTCCCTGAAAAACGCAACCATGGCCATCGAACTCGACCCCGAAACGACCGAGCAGGTCCTCGCCAACGCCCTGGCCATCGCCAGCACCTCCTTCATCGAAACCAGCTACTTCCTCCTCGCCGGCCTCGTCGTCCTGGCCGTCGGCCTGCTGGTCGGCTACATCCTCGTCAAGTCCCTGGACCGCGACCAAGACCCTTTCGTCGTCTTCCGCCTCAACAACGTTAAGCCCGTTCCGCTTCTCACCACCATTCTGGTCGGCTTCTTCCTCGTGATCCAGGTGGGGGGTACGGCGTGGAAGGTTTTCGCGTCGGAGGATCCGGTTAGTTTGTCGGATGTGGCGCTGGTGAATGCGGCCGCGACGGTGGGGGCGGAGGCGGCGTGTTTGGTTATTTTCTGGTGCACGGGGGTTGTGTTGGCTTTTGTCGGGGCTGCGGGGGAGGTGGGGGAGGATGTGGCGGTGAGGTCGCGGTCCAGGGGGAAGAGGGCGGAGTAAGTCCTCGACTTTTGAGAGGGTAGTCGGGGACGGGGTGGGGATGCGAACGGCGCTTATGCCTTTGGCGGTGAATGGGGTGTCGGTATTGGAGGGGAGGGATTTGTGGTGGATCAGAGGGGGCCGGTGTGAGCTCACCGTGAGCGGAATCGAGAATGTAATTTAGTAACGGAACGGAGCAATTAACCCTGGTCTACCGCTCCATCGCACTAAATTACTGCTGCGTGACACTTGCATAGCACTCATGGCTGCTAAACCACAGCTGTTACCTCGTGCTCGGCCGCCTGTCGTAAAGTACCTCTGCAGGCTTCGCCAAGACTTCACGTAGTACCGCACAACCCTGTCGACCAACAGCACCTTCACGCTGGTCTGACACAGACCTTTAGTATCATCCATGCCGGTGCTTTTGAGTGCAGACTTCGTGGCAATCAGAAGGTCGCGACCTGAAAGGGTTGGCACACCGCTCCGGTTGACCTTACGTGCCTTCCACATCCGTCTACAGTCGCACAGCCGGTTCCTGAAGCGGTCGTTCGGACGCATAAACAAGTATGTAGACAGGCGAGAAGTGGTGCCTTCTGTTGAGTCGTCAGTCACGGGAACTGAGTCCACGGTCGACACCCGGCCTCCGGGGAGTAGTGTGGATGTCGGAGTTTGGTGAGCGCAGTAAGGTTGTTGCACAACGGGACGATTACTCATCGCGGAAAACTTGCTAGGCACGGCGAATTTCAGTCGTCAACGGATCGCACCAGTAGTAGTATGAATATCTTTCGCAGCCTACGTACTCGGATTATGTACATGGCGGATCCACGCCTTGAGCTATGATGACTCGGCAATGTTAACAATCAAGCACAGCCGGACACGAAGCGTAATGCCATCCCCGTCCCCCTGTGATACTCGTCGCTCTGCAAGATCTACCGCTCGCATCCTACAAGCGCCGGCATTCAAACGAGCCTTCTCTTGCGTAAATCGTGCTTACTTCCTCCGAGCAAAGAACGACGGCAACGACCTCGTGCGCGCACTCGAGCAGGTGGGCTTGAAGACCTCCAGATCGTACAACCAAGCGCCAGAATTGAACTCGGAGTAGATGGTGTTGATCAAGAACTGCTGCGCCGACTGCCAGCCATTGAAAGTGGTCTCCAGGACGACAATACCGGTGACTTGCTCCTGCACCGCCGGCGCCGGACCGGGGCCCGGGTTGGGCTCGGAGGAGCGCCAGCGGAGACTGACGGTGTCGCAGTTGTGCCAGACGTTGAGGAGCTCGAACGTGATGTTGGGCTGGCCTCCCTGGCCGGCCTCGAAGTTGGCGCGGGAGTTGAAGGTGGCGCTGCCGAGGGCGTCGGGGCCGCTGGGACAGCCGCCGTCGATGAGCTCGATGACGCTGTCGGAGTAGTCTTGGACGTTGGGGGTGAGCACGGCGTTCTGTGGCGGTGGGTGGGTGGGTTAGCGAAGGTCTCGTGTCGTGGGCAAGGGTCTACAAGCATGACTTACGGCGAGCGAGTTGGTATAAGCGGCGATGAGGTCGCGGAAGTTGTTGGCAACGATGTTCGCCTGGGCATCGTTCATGCACCTTCCATTGCCATTGTAACCCCAACCGTTCCACGGCTGACCGCCGTTAGGAGCAGCGATGGCACCAAGGGCCAGGAGGGCCGTGGACGCAATGATTGAGTTGCGCATGTTGTCAGATGTGATCGGACAGGGTAGCTTCGAGTGGAGCTGGTATGTGTTGAGGCTGAGGTGAGTGAAGATGAGACGGCAAGGAGAGGGGAAGATGGTGGCCTTATAACAAGGTCCTGGGAGAGGATCTGTCGTGGCTGCCGTCCTCTGGCGCGCCCTGCTTGGGACGAGTGTGGAAGCAGATACTACTTGCGAATCTCACCGAGCGTGACAGCCTTGAAACAAAGCGAGTTGACCCACACGTCAGAACAGCCCTACCGGTCCGCGACCTCATTGCAGGCTTCAGAGGCTTTAGCGACGATCGTATGATTGAGCAAATCCGGGATCCGGGCTGCCTACACCATGAGCCGGCCTATAGCACTACACCGTGTTTCCAGATGGCGACTAGTCGCCCTGACACTCGTGCAGGGCTCAATATTGCAAGGACGAATTGGCGAGCTGAACTGACAAGTATTCGCCGCTTTCGATCATGTTCCCCGCGCGCATCGCCCTCGAAGGACGGCGAGAGTGCGTCAGACAGCCTGATGGTGTTGGCGGGGACCAATAGTAGTTGCTTGGAGCTCGCGAGCTTGACTGCCATCGTTCCGGACACGGCCAGACGGGCCTCGTGATGGCCTGATGGCGCTAGGGCCGAGGCTGAGCTTGCTCTCATGCAGAGTACGTATCTTTCTGCCGCCTTTCCACTTGCATGTTCGCGGCTTCTCCGCTCGCGGTGACATCCTGCCTCCAGGATCACGATGCCCATCGCTCAAGGCTGATCATTGTTGTCTGCCATAAGATGAGACATCTAAGCGGTACAAGCGGGCTGTCAGACAGTCAGAGCACCACGCGGTGGCCACAATGAACCCGACTGCCGAAGTACGATTGCTGTGGGCCGTTAGATGGAGCTGGGTCTCATCTATCAGTCAGTCACCATACTCGGTAGGCGACGGCAGGCTGGTAGCGAGATGGCAGTTGGAGATGCTCGAGAGCGCAGGCCAGAAGTTGCTACGGATCGTGCTCATTCTGTCCCCATGTAGGATCGTGTTGTGAGGCCGCACGATCCGTCCATGGTGTAAGATCAGTAGTCCGCCGCGGTAGCTCCTTCGTTCCTGCTCAGATGGATCCGGGGAGGCTGGCGAGGAAGTGTTGGCGACGAGATGAGCCGCGAAAGAAGTGATGAAGGTGATGTTCAAGCGTAGAAAGTGGAAAGGAGAAAGTCAAGGACGGCAATGCTGATGAGAGTATGATGCCTCAGGCCTTATGTTGAGTCAGCCACGAGCACACCAAGCAACGTCACCGCGAGGCCGCTCGACAACACCTGGAGCTATATGCTGTTCTTGCGTGTAGGCAAACCAACGTAAGTCAGGTCACCAACTTGCGCTCTCTGTCACTCACTACCTACTCTTACTTCACCATGGCCTACTACTACGACGACGATGCGGGCATGGGCGGCATGGGCATGTACCAGCGAGCCATGATGGCAAGAGGCGGCCGGCCGCGGCGGTACGACGAATACTACAGATGCTACCCCATCGCCATGATGCCTGGCCCGGAGCGCGACACCGCGAACCACGGCGGCAAGATGTTCCTCCCGGCCTCGGCACTCGACAAGCTCACCCAAATGCACATCACCTACCCCATGCTGTTCGAGCTCATCAACGGCGCCAAGGGCAAGAGCTCGCATGCGGGTGTGCTGGAGTTCACGGCAGAGGAGGGTCGGTGCTACCTACCGTGGTGGCTGATGCAGACACTGCTGCTCGAGCCAGGCGACCTGCTGCAGACCAAGTCCACCGACCTGCCGCCTGGCCAGTTCATCAAGCTTCAACCTCAGAACACCAACTTCCTCGACATCTCCGACCCCAAAGCCGTGCTCGAGACCGCCTTCCGCAATTTCGCCTGCCTGACCGTCGGCGACATCTTCACCTTCTCCTACAACGACACCACCTACGAGATCGCCGTGCTGGAATTGAAGCCGGAGGGGGAGAAGCACGCCATCAGCGTACAGGAGACGGACCTGGAGGTCGACTTCGCGCCCCCAATCGGCTACCAGGAACCCACAAAGACGAGCGGCACCAGCACACCCCGCAGTATAGGATCGACGATGGCGGGCAAAGGCGGCCTCATGCACAGCGAAGGCACGATGGCGCAAGCGATCAACTACTCCGCCATCGCGCCATCCGCAAACGCAGCCGCGATCGGTCACGCCAAAGCCTCGTCCGCCTTCTCCGGCAGCGGCAACCGCCTCATCACCAAGAAAGGAAAATCGAGCACAGCAGCTTCGACACCGGCGTCAAGCACACCGGGCACGCCTAAGCCAGGACAAAGTAGCACGAGCATACCCACTGCTGCGCCGCCCAAGACGATCAAGAACCGCAACGGGCCGCAGCCGCTGCGGTTACCGCCCAACAAGCTCTTCTTCGGCTACGAGATCAAGCCGTTGAAGAACAAGGAGGCGCAGGCAGAAGCGGAGGCGGAGCAGAAACAGAACTTCTCCGGCGAAGGGCAGACGCTGCGGAAGAAGAAGGATCAAAAGTGACGTTTCGGTAATGTCACGAGTGTGAGACTTCAACAGGTCATTTTCTTCGGCTAGCGAGGAGTTGGTGGCGCAAATTACTTGGGGCTGGAAAAGGCACGCCCGCGCGGCTAACGCCAGGTACCTTACGGGCACCTGGCGCATCTATTACGTAGAAGGGCAACCTCGATTATGGCTCTGCAAAGCATGTGACAAATATCTTCCACCGAAACATACCCACCCGGCATGTCCCCTTCCTTTGAGTGAGCGGTTCCTGTATTGAGGAGGCCCATCCCCCGTGCAGGCGGGGTCGATGCTGCGAGGATTAGGAGTGGAGGAACGTAAGCTGACGTGCGCCTGCAATGTGTCAATCTCAACAGGAAAGTCGACCGGTATCGATCGGGGAGATCGGGGACCAACTGTCATCGTCGTTCGGCGACCAGTAGTAGTCGCTGGAGTGAGACTGGACCCAATGTAAGGAAGCCCGTCGGGAAATGGATTGCATCGCAGCAAAGGTATCCCGATGTCGCGGCAGGGAGGTTTCAGGGCGCTTGGTGGAGGTGCGATACAGCGGTGCAGCGCAGCGCAGGGGACACTCCATGGTTTGGAGGCGGCCGGGGAGGCGAACTCACATGCACCCACTCTTGCTCTGGCTGGACTCTGCCGAAATGATGAGGGTTCAGGATGTAACGTTCACGGCCCGAAAGTGAAGGAAGCACTCCCGGACCAACAAGGAAGGGCTAGTGTAAGAGTCTGGGCGACGAAGGCCCAACGAATCCGCTTGCACATACGTGGAAAGCTATCAAGCTACCGATACCCATCGACCGTTCCTTGCCTACGAAGGAACCGGCGTGAACACCAGATCCAGCTCGCCCGGTGTAACCTGCATGGACGAAACGTTAGGGTTAGCCAACACAACGTCTCAAGAACGAAAGAGCAGGGGCCCCAATTCCTACGGTAAAGTGATCCTTCGTCTGCGTCAACAGCCGCTTCCCATCCTCACCCGGCGCGAAAGCGACGTCGAAATTGAGGACGATCTGCGCCACGACCGTTCTCAGCTCGAGATAGGCCACTACATGGGATGACAGGGTCAGCGCATCCCTTTCTTCCATGCTTGCCAATGAGATACGGTATGTGAAAATTATTGCGATGCTTACAGCCTTTGCCGATGCAACTGTATGGTCCGATACTGAAGGGGGCGAAAGCCTCCTTGTGCTTGATCATCTCCGGTCGCGCGTACCAGCGCTCGGGGCAGAAGTCGAGTGCTCTTTCGTAGATCGATTCGTCTGCGGAATAGACTATCAGCACCCCTCATCGTTCGCAGCCGGTAGTGTCAAAAGGCCGTATGATAGCTCACCTCTTCCTAGCGGGTACATCGGAACCCAGAAGTTGACGCCGCCGGGTACGAACATATCGCCGACCTGCATGCCCTCTTTCGGCGTCACGCGCTGCACGCCCGAGGGTACAGGTGGATGCATCCTCAAGGACTCATTGATCGCCCCATTCAGATGCGGCGCGCTCTTGATGTCCTTGTCCGACCACTCGACATGCTTCGTCAGCGGCCGCAGCTCCTCCCTCAGCTTCTTCACCTCCTCGGGACGCTTGGCCAGCTCGTAGAAGAGGTACGTGAGGCATGCGGACGTCGTGTCGCTGCCCGCCACGATGATGAGCCTCACATCTCCCTGGAACATCTGGTCCTCCTCCGGATGCGCGACGCCCTCGTACGCTTTCAGCAACCAGCCGGTAATGTCGTGGTCTGGATTCTTGTGCTCGGCTCGCCATTTCAGCTCGCTTTTGCAGAAGGCCATGAATTTGTGGAAACCCGCCATGAGACCGGGGATTAGTACCAGGATCCGGAATAGCCAAACAGGCGGTTTGGGTGGCGAGGCATCCATGCCGGCCGTCAGCAGCTCCAGAGCCCAGTGGAGCTCGCCCGAGTCCAGCATCCGGTAGTTTTTGCCGAACGCCAGCTGGCCCATAACATCGAAGCTGTAGAGCATGAACCATTTCGATACGTTGATCCCTCCGCCTCCGTGCTGGCGGACGCGCTCGATGAGCTTGTCGTTGAACTCTCGGACTTTACCTTCGTACTCTCTGAGCGATTTGTCGCTGAATCTAACGGGAGGATCAGCGAATGTTTCAATTAATCGGATGATCTATGACTATGCGTACCCTGGAGCCCTGTGATTCATCGACAAAATATCAGCACGCCGGTCGTCGAGTTCTCTGTTTAGTCGACACATACCACACTCTCCTCCGGCGATCATGCAAAGCCCTATCACGCATGGTATGCATACTATCAAATGGCTTGGCAGCATCGTACCACTCCGCCTTCGTCGCTTTGGCATTGATCCCGAACGCAGGCTCCATGATCGCAGGATCGGCAATGGACAAATCGTTTGAGCCAATGCGCACGTAGGGTCCATACTGCTCGTGCATTGCTTGCAGACGGAGGTAACACTCGGTCCTCCCCGTCGTGCCCATGAACCAGAGCGAGCTCACTTTCGCCTGCCATGGTCCTGGGAATTTGCAGATGGGGGCGAGGAAGAGGCGGTAGACGAGCAGACTGCTGAAGGCTCCGAGGAGGTAGCTTGCGGATACGAGGGCGAGGTCGAAGATTGCTGTGATCAACGAGAGGTTGCCGAGCTTGACGAGCGCAATAGAAATGCCGATTGAGATGGTGGTGAAGAGCTGTATGTAGCGCAGACTTTGCATGTGGTGCTCACCTTCATCGCCATGAGTGGTAGCGGTCAGCGAGTGTTTCGGATAGCTCCCACAGAACAGTGTGCTTACCATGTCGGAACCAGAGAGCATGGCTGGCGATGCCAACCGCCGTGGCTACGGCAAATGTTGATAGCATTGTTGTTGGTGTATGGGCGGGTGGACGTCCTCTTGATGGTGATTATGCCGAGCAGACATTATTGGCTTTTCATCAGCTTCGAATTCCCCGCGCTCCTTCTCGTTCTCACGGACGTTAAGGTAATCAGACCGCTGACCCTTAGTAACATGTAAGCTGAAGGATCACTATACACACGAGATACGGTGAGACAGTGTGATTCCGGTAAATGCCATGATTGACCCACGAACTCTCGTGACTCCGACGAAACCATGCTGTCTATATGTGCAGCTGGCCTAGTTAATTGTATAGCTTGGGCCGGCTGCTGCTGCCATTCATCAAGCACGCACAACTCGTCCAGCTATCTTACATATATGCACTCCAAGGCCTGCCTCTCCGGATAATTGGTTGGCGGTGCCGATGCCGATCTCAGCAATGGTAAGTCGGCACCCAGTAGCCCAAATGTGCTATTTCTGCGGGTCGCATTTGTGCTCCTTGCTCGGCATAAAACAAGCATGGCCTTTGATTGCTCGATCGTATATCATAGGAACTTCCCATCGCGTTCTGTCTCGACGAGCGCTGCTGGGGCAAAAAATCACAGTGGTAGGAAGCAGCATCCCTAAGATCGTAACGCCGGTCGCAGAGACAACCTTTTTGCTTTTGTTGGCAGTCATTGTGTGGCACCGAACTGTCAGTCGAGGTTCATAGGGAGGCCGCGGGCAAAGGAGGCCGAACTATGCGTATCGTTTGGCTGGCGAAAGCACCTCATACCTGACCCGTCGATGTTGTGAAGCGGGAAAGCCGCGTAGTTCGCCGCATGGCACGTGCACGCCATACCACACCACACTCACTTCGCGCTCCCAAGCAAAAGAACAACCGAGCGATGCGCAGGACATACTGCAATAGAGTGAGACATTTTTCAATACCTATGCAGCATAGAACGACCAAATACAAACACAGAATCGCCCTTCCTTCCCATGAACTAAACGCCTCGGTCCTCCGCCTGCCTCGTGCTGGGTTCCCTCGAAGATGATTACTGCCGCTCCTTACGCGCTGAACGCCGTGAAATGCATGCTTTCCTGTAGGTCGTGCAAGGAGCGTGAGCGGCTGGCCGAGTGGAGCAGCGCGGTTGTTTGGGCTGGGTTTGCAATGTACACGTCAAAGCGAGGCCTTGTCGCTCTGTCGACCGAGCAAGTTGGATGTAGTGTGTTACCGGTATGCGTCGCAGCAGGGCGGGACTAGTGGTACTGATAGAGGGCCAATGGGGTGAGGTCGAGATTGTAGACCGTCTAGCTCTGCTTGCATTCAGCCGTCTCCTGCTTCGGCTTCGAGCCATCCTCCTAAACCATCAAGTCAGCACCGGGTGTCGAGAGGGGAGCGGATACTCTAGCTTACCTCGTCTTCGTCTTCTTCCTCGTCGTCCTCATCCCGTTCGTCCTCGTCCTCATCTTCGTCATCTTCATCCTCAAATTCGTCCTCATCGAAGTCGTCCATGCCAGGCTCGAATTGCAGAGCCTCGCCGGTGAACCAGTCGATGGCACGAGGGATGAGTTTCTCCTTGATGTCCTCGCCCAGCTGATAATCGAGCTCGAGCTTGGCCTCAATCTCCTCGTCGATGTCGTCGTCATCATCTCCCGGAGGCTTCGCTGGGTTGAAGAAGTCGAAGAAGGATGGTGTTGGGATGGTCTTCTTGACGATGCGCGTCTGCTTGGTGTCTACAAATTGTCAGTCATGGGGACAAGAGGGACCAGGGTGGGAACAGGCGTACTCTTATTCCTCTGCTTCTTGCTCTCCACCTTCACCGTCAGATCCTTGCCGGACTTCCAGTCGATCTTGTCACCTTCCGCGTGGTCGTAGATGAAGTCACCGCCGTACCCGCTCTCCTCTTGGTAGTAGTAGGTCTTTGAGAGTGTCTTGTTGCTGAAGAACTCGTTCTCTGCGAACTCGAAGATGAGGCGGAAGCCCGGGCGGTCGAGGTACTCCATGCGGATGTCGGTCAAAGCCTTTAGTGCGTCCTCGTCGCGGTCTGTGATCGTCTCTTGAAGCGAAGAATTCTTCATGGCGCTCAGCCAGAACTCCGGGATGCCCTTCGCATCCGTTGTGCCCTCGGATTCCGCCTTCTTGTCCGCCTCGGCCTTGTCTGCCTCCGCGTCTTCATCCTCCTCCTCATCTTCCTCGCCCGCGGTGATCTCCGACTCGGTCGGCTCGGCCTGGCCGTTCACAATCTTGGCGCGCTTCTCGTACAGCGGGGTGAACTTGGCGAAGAAGCGCTTCTCAAGCTGCAGCACCTCCTCTTGGAATTCCGCCTCAAGCTTGGAGTGCTCCTTCTGCACGCCCTTCAGACCGGCCACACGTTTCCTCACCGGACCCGGGAGTGACTCGACGTAGCCCGACGAGCGGCCCACGAGGCCTTGGAGCTTGTTCTGCATCATCGAGACGAGCTTGGGATTTTGTGCGAAGATGGACGCGGCGGCCGCGCGGTCTAGGTCCTCTGATTGACACTGTGTAAGCGAATGGTCGGGCTTTCAGACTGTGTCGTTACGGCACCATACCTTCGTTGATGCTGGGGATGTCGGGCGCCTGTGCGCGCGAAGAAATTGGCGCATTGTTGGCCTAAGGTCCCAGTCAATATCCGTCAAGCCTTGACCGCCTCATCATGATGGCACCATACCGGTGTGTTCTGAGGCGTCTGCATGTTCTCGTCAGTGAGTGCTTTTTTGACAGCCATGAAGTGTGTGAAAAGGAAGAGGAACTCTGGTCAGGGTAGGAAGAGAAAGGGCGGGAGTCGATACGTACGGGTGCTGTATCAGCGCCGCGACGGTTGGGTATGGCGGACATTCTCGGATAGTGATCGACAAGGACCCGGGTGTGGCAGTTGTCAAGCGAGCAGCAGCAGTCGGGAGTGGTGAGGAAAGGTGCAGGTGGCGTGGCGTGGAGCTTGTGCTGAGCAAAAGTGATATGCGCTGAGCTGTTGGGAGCGCCCTCGCGTCGAGTTTTTGCAAGACTGAGTGAACGGGTTGAAGCGGGGTGACGTGTGTGTGTGTGCCTGAGGCTAGAACCACAGAAACCGTGCGAGGATTTGCCGGCTTCACATGCATGAAGTATACAGTAAAGGGAGGTTGTGAACTCCATCGACCTACCTCCACTACTTGCAATAATGGATCAGGCTGCCCTCGACCCCCAGGTAGTAGAAGGTCTCAAGAATCTCTCCGCCAAAGACAAGTCCGTCATCCCCCCCGGCCGCCCAGGTTGCAGCTTGCGACTGACAACATTATTGCCGACAGACAAGACCTGAACACCTTCATCCAAGCCGAAGGCCAGAAAGCGCAGATCCAGTCAACGATCCACAGCCTCACAGACACGTACGGAAAAACAGACATGCGACTCGGAACGTGTACGGTGGTACTGATTCGAGTGCGTACATTAGCTGCTTCCGGAAATGCATCACCAGCAAGATCTCGGCCGGCAAGCTAGATCGCTATGAGGAGCCCTGCATGCAGAGCTGCGTGGATCGGTTTATGGATGCCAACATGGTCGTCATCAAGCACTTAGAGCAGATGAGGTCGCAGTAGTGGATAATCCGATACATACCGAGCGAAGGCCAGGCGGCCCGACTGCGTAATGATACAGAATCACGCGGGGCGCACAGGAGGTCGCAATACATGGAGGTCGTGAACAGGCGTCCAGCCGAGACGATGGGCTTGTGAAGAGGCGCAAAGTGTAAGATAAAAACGGTGTAGGATATGACTGGAGAACGAGGGCAGACTGCCAAAGCATGGATGTAAAGTAGATTGAAAGCCAGCACCTGGCTCAGGTGCTCAGGCAGATCGTATAGTAGCTGTGTTACTATATCACTTTTGACACTTGAGTGGCCAAGCAGACTATCCGACCCCACCCTTGCATCGCCATGCCGATATGCTGCGAGTGTGCTTCTCCGAGTTGGAATGAAGCTCTCGCTTCTTTGCTTTCTCTATCCCAGTCCGTGTCGCCAGTCATCAGGAGGTCGATGGAGGCTTATACGATCGCCAGCTTGGTCGCAGCAATGTCCAGCGCATCGACATCCGGTGTGAGCCGTGCGAAAGCCTTCTTCGAACCGTCGGGCCTGATGGTCGTTAGCCGATGTGCGCGCACTCCCCGTCGATCGAGAGTATCCCATACCTGATCATCGTGTTGATCCGCACCACATCAACATCATACATCTTCTTCAACGCCTCCTTAATCTGCCTTTTGTTCGCCTTGACATCCACAATGAGCACCAGCGTGTTGTTCTCCTCAATCTTCTTCATCGCGCTCTCCGTGTTCAACGGATGCACGATCACCTTGCTCGCATCGAGGCGCGGCACATGCGGGACCGACTTGCGCGGGTATTTGGGCGCGCGCGAGAGGGTGAGGGTCTTAGGCCGGTGGAAGGAGGTGCTGGTGCGCACTTTGCGGACCTTGTGCGAGTTGACCTGTGGTTTGAAGACAGGCCGTCAGAATGATGTGGTTGCTCTGACACGCCTCAAGGGGTGGTGCTTACACCGCGCAGGGTGGCCTTTGCCGCCGCGGAGGCTTTGGCGGAAGGCTTGCCTGGCTTCTTGCCTGTGAATTATGTCAGTCTTACTGCGAAGTAGGGGAGAGGTGATTTGAGGCTGCTCGAGCGGTGCATTGTGGTCATTGCCGATGCGCAAACATACCCTTGGCGGACTTTGACTCTGTTTTGGGAGGCATGGTGGCAGTGTGGTGCTTGTCGAAGTCTGCGATTCAATGGCCTGTCGTGAGGATGTCGAAGTGGATTTCTTGAGTGTGCTCGCTTAGCGGATCGATTCCGACGCTAGTGTTTTTTTGCCAAGACTTCTCGCTCAAGGTTCGTCTTCACGCCTTCATGTTCCTTCTGTGCCAAGTGACTCGTGAAACTTCTGACATGATTGTTCACACTGAGCTTCAGAGTGATTTCGCGAAGCCAGACTCTTGAAGTCCTCGAAGCCCGTTCCACCGAAGAGCAGCAACGCAATGAGTGTCGAGAAGCCCGGGAAACCGGACAAGAAGTCGAGCGGGACGCCCAAGACTGTTACCAAGGTGCTCAAGAACCGCGCTGGACTCTCTAACGGACGGCCCCCCACCGCGGCAAAGCCATCCGCAAGCCTGTCCCACAAGAAAACACGCGACCAGATCCGCTCGCATCATCAGCTGAACAAGCAACTCGCCACCGCGGAAGCCAAAGGGGACGATGCAGAGGCGGGTGAGCTTATAAAGCGCATTGAGGATCTCGGTGGCCTTCAGAGCTACCAGCTCGCCAGCATCCAAGGGCAAGCGAAGGACCGCGGTGGCGACTCCTCCAGCGTGCTCATGCAATGGCTGAAGCCTCTGGCCGAGCAAATGGCGTTGCGTGAGCACAAGATCAGGATGCTTGAGGTCGGCGCTTTGTCGATGGCGAACGCGTGCTCCAAGTCCGGACTGTTCGACATTGAGCGCATCGACTTGTTCTCGCAAGCGGAGGGTATCCTCCAGCAGGACTTCATGAAGCGGCAAGTAGTTTGTACAACTATCGTCTTCAAACACCACTGACATTTCGCTTATGACAGGCCGGTGCCGGACTCCGACAAGACGCAGTTCGACATCATCTCCCTGTCTCTCGTCCTCAACTTCGTGCCTGACCCAGAAGGACGCGGTGAGATGCTCAGGCGCACATGCCAGTTCCTTAACAAGCACGCACGCCGCGCGTTTGGGGACGAGCTACAGGCTATCTTTCCGGCCCTCTTCCTCGTTCTGCCAGCACCGTGCATCGTCAATTCACGGTACATAAATGAGGAGCGCCTCACGTGCATGATGGCCAGCATGGGTTACGTGATGCTGCAACGTAAGTTGACGGCTAAGCTGGTCTATTACCTGTGGCAGCTGCGCGACAAGCCGCGGAAGGACAAGCAGGATTTTCCGAAGAAGCAGGTCAATCCTGGAGCTAGCAGGAACAACTTCTGCGTAGTTTTGAAGTGAATACTCACTACACTATCCGAATGCTCCCGCGCAAGGTGTCTCATCGAGCGCGCCACGACAGAAGACTCTGACTGGTAGTCAGCGAGCAGCAGCCGCAGTCCGGAAAGACGTGTTAGAAGGCACGGCTTGCTGAGTGAAAGTGAGGAACCAAATGGGTAGTCCTGATCTCCGGAACCGGTAGCCACGTCTTGCGGGAGCTGGATGAAGACACAGCATACCAGCTACAGAGCACAGCCTCACTTACTTCCGTGTCTGGCTCACTCTCAACATCTGGCTCACTTTGTCATCATGGTTCAAGTTCGCATGTGACTTTCTGCTGCATATATCTTTCCTCGCTGGACTTGATCTCGACACGAAGTCGGCACTAACACAAACTCTCGCCACGCCAACATGGTTGCCGTTACGAAGTCGGTCAATCTCACCGCCGACACATCCAACACAAGCCTGCGCCCCACGCCTGGTTTGGCGAACCAACGAGCCGGCGGCGCACGCACTACCACGCTCGGAGGCTCCCCGACCAATTTGGCTACCAGCATATCTCCTCAACAATATACTCGACACCCCGACGATGCGCAGGAGTTCATCGACATGGAGTTCGTCGACGATAACTTCACCAATGCACTCTTCGCCTGCCGAGGCTCCGGTAGCGCCTCGATAACCCCCAGCTGGCGTTCCCGAATGAACAGGAACGATGAGAGAGCGGGGCCTGGGTCGTACCAGAGCTCGAACGGTCACGCCCCGAGTTCGCACGCATATCCTTCACACCAGGCGACAATGACTATCGGACCTCTGGAGATGCATATGTCTTACCCCCTTCGTCCTCAAATTCCCGGCGCCTGCCGCCATCAATCGGTCCACAGCATCAGCTGCGACAATCACAGCAATCCGAAGACGCCGATGACAGTGCGATATTTCGGCCACCTCCAACTCCGCCAAGTAGCCACAAGAGAGCCAGATATGATGAGGTTGAGGAGATTGATGACGTGAGGTACATCCCGCGAAAGAGAACGCGCACCGCCGGAGCGAACAGTACCCCGTCGCGCTCACCTCGAAGCTCCGCATCAAGCAGCGCGCTACATCCTAGCATCACACCGCCCTTGAGGGACCGCACACAGCAGAGACCGACACGACCAACGTCGCTCGACGCACCCGCAACCCTTGCCGACCTCACGAACACCGAGAACAGGATCGAAGCCCTCCTCTCACTCAACGGACCAGTCATGGTTCTTTTCCGCGACATGACCAACCAAATCACCACCCTCAGAACCCGCGTCGAGAAAGCAGAGGCCGAGACTCGAGACCTGCGCACGCACGTGGACCTCACCTTCGAATCCTTCGCGGCAGAGACGACCAAAGTCATCAAGGAGACGAACGCGAAGTGCCAGGAGGTCATCGATTCCAATGACGAGAAGATGGCGGCTGCGACGATGCGGGTGGAGGGTGGACCGTATGGGGGCCGAAGTTCTCGCGGCCGAACAACCCGCCGAGTGTGTTTGCGGGGTTGTTTGGGAATAATGGGGTCGGTCCCGCGAGCTCTTGAGGATGTCGAGATGGATTCGAGCTGGTAGCTGGGGTGGCGATTCTTGGTTCATTTGGGTTCCGGAAAGGTGCGAGCGGAGGGCAAAAGCGCAGCAGCGATATCTCACATTTCGTTGCTCAGGCTATTGAAGGGCGCGGCTCGACGACACGAGCTTACTTACGCTGACGAGCTGAGTGCGCTACGTTGCGACAAAGGCTCGATATGATTACAGCGCTGCTCTCACAGAGCACCGCCCACTAGTGTGACGATCCACATAGCTATCCGTACATGCAACCCCACTCTCCTCTCCGTCTTTGCATAGTCATCCTTCGTGACTACCTTCGCATACTCCTGCAACCACTTCTCCTCCTCGCCCAGCCTCCTCTGCAGATCCGCGTTACTCGTCACAATCAGCGTGTTCGCCTCTAAATCCAAGGAGTAGCTGCGCTTGGTGTAATTCGAGCTACCCACCAAGCTGATGCTCGGCCCTGCTTGCTGAGCGCCGGGAAATGTGATCCAGATCCCTTTCGCATGATACGTCCAGCCACCCGGCGTGTTGACGGTCCCGCGTCGCCACTCCTTGAGCGCGATCTGGTCGCTCAAGCCAGCGGAGGAGACGGCGTCCAGGAAGCGGCGCGAGAGGTGTGTGTAAGCGGCCGGCAGCATTCCACTCACGCCTTTACTGCCGTAGAAGCCATTCGCCCACGGCGAGGCGGCGATGACGGTGGCCGAGGCGGGTTGGGAGCTAAGGAGGAGTTGACGGACATCCGGCGTCATGTTGAAGTAGCCGGCTGTGAAGGTCCATCTTGAGCCGGAGAGAGCGGGGGTGCTTAGGGCATGGAGTATGGTGGTTAGGGCTGGCAGCTCGGTGGAGGTGTCGGGTTTCAACAAGGGGGTGAGTTGGAGGAGAGGGTAGATATGGGTATCGGTTGGCTTTTCGGAGACCGCAGGGCTGCGCGAGGGTACTTTGGTGAAAGGTGCGAGGGCTTTCGTAGCTGCCGCGATGTAGCCCTTGGGGTCGAGGAGCGGAGCGGGCTGTACGTTACTCTCGGGCCACTCGACCACGAAGCCGCTGCTTTCCTTCTCCGAGGGCAGCACCCGGTAACTGAGATCGGACACAGTACGGTAGACCCGGAAGAAGAAGTCCGTAACCTCCTTCGATTTGATGACGTGGTACCTATCCTGTCGGTTGGTGAAGTAGTCGTCCGAAAGATTAGCACCAGACATGATGATCTCGTCGTCGACGCCGTAGAGCTTCATGTGCTGGAGACCCCATCCTTCGTTGATCCGTTTGGGTAGGATGGCTTTCCGGACGCCAGTCAGGTTGGGAGTGTGGAACAAGCGGACTTCCATACGGTCTGGGAAGTCGTTGATGAGCGAGGCGAGGAGACTGGCGCAAGAAGGGCGGGGAGCTTCTCGTGTGCCTCGGAGATAGTCGGTTAGGATGGAGACTGTGAGTTCGGGGTTCGTCTTCAGGGCAATACGGATGGTGTTGATCTGGAAAAATCAGTCATGTTTCTACTGAGAGGCCTCGAGGGGGCATACTAGCTCATACTCAGTCTTGCCAACATACAGCGTAGACAGGTAGACCCTCCGTCTTGCTTTGGCTATCTTGAACTTGAGGGCCTCGAAGAAGTCGCTCGGCGACTTGATGATCTCAATGCTATCGGCAGATACATCAAAGCGAGGCGTGAGCTTGTCGAGCTCGCTCGTTATGCTGGCTATGGGAGATGCTGCGGAGGGCGCTGAGTGGGATGCCGCCACCGGGGCGCTGTAGGTGGTGGATAGGCGTCGCTGGGATAGTCTGCCATGGTTGAGTATACGTGCGCGACGACGTACAGGTCCTACGTGTCTCGAACACAGCGCTACGCGTCTTGTTATCATCGAAGTCGCATGTTGCGATGCTCTTGAAGCGTGCATGAAGTGACGAAAGGAAGTCGGGCTCTCCCGAACGCCGCTCGCCAACTCCGCCCTCCTCATCGCCCATACAGCTACCGGAAGACCCGCGCATTGGACTTTACGGACGGCCACTTACCATGTCGACCATACTCCGGACCCTCCGCAACCTGCGGAGCATTGGTCTTAAGGTGCGCCCCCTGAGTACTGGTGAGACTGAATGCGTGCTGACAGCGACCAGGAATATGGCCACCAGATGCAGGTACGCTCGCTCATTGCACGAACCTCCACCGACCGAACGCAATGCACTGACGCCGGCCTCACGAACGCAGTACATGGGTGCGGAAGCATGAACGAGTGGACGGTTATGAGTTCGGAGCTGAGCGTACGCAGGCGACACCAAGCGCGGGACCTTGATCGCAAAGGACCGATATGGCAACAAGTACTACGAGAACCTAGGAGAAGAGCTTCCTCGTGGGTCTACAAACCTGGACGTGGTAACCAAGAGCCTGTACTGAGCGGTGTTGCAGTGCGGACGCGATGGGTGGACTATCACGACAAGGAGTTTGATCCGTATGCCTTCCACCTCTGCACATCTCATTGCACACCCGAGGCCCAGCTAATAGATTCGCAGAACCCAGATAGAGCCCGGCTGGTACGCAATACCGCCCTTTCGTTCGTAAGCAGCAGCTCTGCTGACCGAACTTGCAGGCACGCATGGATGTCCTACATGGTCGACAAGCCCCCGTCAGAAGACAAGTTGCTGCAGCGCGGTGTCCGCGTCTGGGAGGGAGGCATGCACCGGCCACTTCTCACGATGACGAGGAGTGCCTACAAGCCGTATAGCACGTACGTCGCTGCACCCGAGTTTGTGTACCGCGGGAGAAACTAACGGTGCCTAGGACGAAGAACAAGGTGCAGCCGTGGCAACCGGTGGCTGCTTCGAGATAAGAGGAGTAGCTTACAGTGGAGGCACTGGGTGGTAGGAAGCCGCCGGCTGTAGCCATGGTAGGACAAATGTCATGCCAAGACGTGGAACGGCGTTCTGGAGTCCATTGCTTTTAGCTGGCTCATGTACATATGCAGAGCGAAGGAGGGAGCAGCTGGTACGACGACCGATCCTGGGCAACCGTACGAACATCACACCTTCCTGCCTAGCCGCTATACTTGTGCATGCACATATACTCTTGCATCACCAACTGTCAAGGTCTGTGTTCATTTGTTCGTGCGTGTGCGCATTAAGTGAGTAGCACAAGATCTTACCCAACCTCAACGTTCTCAACGTTCAGTGTGTATGCGGTCTGTAGATGGACGTTGCCGGTTTATATGAGAGATGGCTTGAATAAATCCTTCAAGCTGAGCATGGACGTGAAGAAAGTGCATGTGTCAATCAAATAAGGAAGGTGCGTCATGCCTTCGACCTTTCCGCGCCGCGATCATGATTGACTCCCGTCTTTACATCCTTTTCGTCAACCACATCACGCTCTTTGACCTTTTTTCCCGTGGACCACGAATCCCCTACGATCTATACGCTTCATACCTAACATTCGATCCTCTATGTTCCAGTGAACGCCGTCCGTGTGCGACAGCAAAAGAGCGAGCCGCCGGTCTACAAGCTCCACCACCACCACCGGCCATGTTCACACGACCAAAGTACATCTGGAAAGGCGACGACTTCAGCAGAGCCTTCGAGCATGACTACCTGCAGACCCTGCTGCCGCTCGTATCCTGCGCCTTCTCATTACTGTATCTCACCTACCAAATCGCCCGCTCATTTGCCCGGTCACGGAACGTACATCCGTACCAACTCGTCAAGAGCCATGTCTGGAATGGCGCACGACCATCGGAGGAGCAGGGAGAAGACGAGGAGGAGTCAGAGGATGGAACAGAGGACGAGATGGAGCGCAACGAGCAGCTAGCACTGCGCCCCACCCGCAGTCGGACGGACAAGTCGGTGCTGGAGGTCGACAAGCCCGCGGGTGAGGTCGCCATTGCGGTCTTAGAAGAGGGGGCTGTGTTCGCGGAAGTGGGTATACAGGTCGCAGTCCTCATACTGCACGCTTGGGGCAGGAAAGGTACGGTGGCGGCAGTGGCGAGTCTGGCGGTCTGGGCGTATATCGCCATATTGACCTCACTACGGCTGCTACTCAGCAGCAGCTCGAAGCTATCGTTTCCGAAGCTCTGGTACCATACTGCCTTTCTGTATGGCTTTCAATGGCTGTGTACGATCTTGGTCTTCCGGTCTCAGATTATCCACCCGCGCTCACACCGTACCGAGGCACTCGCGAGCGCGCACTTTGCTCTAGTCACGCTGTTGACGCTCATCTCGTTGACATCAAGGAAAGGCAACCGCGCAGTGCAGCTTGAGTACGAGGGGGATCTCGCCCCTTCACGCGAACCACTAGCCAGCGTTCTCTCGCTCGCCACCTTCTCCTGGGTTGATCCGATCGTCTGGAAGGGCTATCAAAAGACGACCGAGATGTCTGATGTCTGGAACCTGATGCCCAAGGACAAAGCTGCGGCCATCCTCGCCGACTACAGGCAGTTGAAGAAGACTTCCATCCTGGCTTTTCACCTACTCCGGTACTTCAGGCGAGGCCTACTTATTCAAGCCTCATGGGCGGTCATATCAGGCTTAGTCACGTTCGTGCCCACGCTGCTGCTGAAGGTCATTTTGCAGTACGTGGAGGATCCTGCCTCGACGCCACGCAATGCGGCCTGGTTCTACGTCATCCTACTCTTCGTCTCGGGCTTGGTCAATGCGCTTGCATCTGGACAGGCGCTGTGGGTTGGCAGGAAGATCTGCATCCGGCTGCGAGCCATCATCATTGGAGAAATCTATGGCAAAGCCCTGCGTCGCCGTGCCGGAGCTAGCTCGGACAAGGTGCTCGGACAAGACAAGAAGAAGCAAGATGATCAGGAGCCCAAGCAAGGATTGATGAAGAAGGTGATGGCGTTCGGCCGGAAGAAGAAGTCCGATACCGCGAAGGCAAACGGCGGCACGCAGCCAGTAGACCCCGTGGACGACTCGCAGGTCACGTCCGGTGCCATTATCAACCTCATGGCCGTCGACTCATTCAAAGTGGCCGAGATCAGCGCCTATCTCCATTTCCTGTGGGCCGAGACACCAGTACAGTTCGTACTGGCGATCTACCTCCTCTACGTGTTTCTCGGCCACAGTAGTCTTGTCGGCATCGGCATGATGGCCCTGCTGCTCCCCGTCAACCTGGTCATCGCGAAACGCTTTTCCACCGTGCAAAAGCAGATCCTCGCCGCCACCGACGCCCGCATCAACACGACCAATGAAGTCCTAACCAACATTCGCATCATCAAGTACTTCGCCTGGGAACACCGCTTCCTCGCCCTCGTAGACGAGAAGCGCGTCGTGGAGCTGAAGCAACTGCGCAACCGGTACATCATCTGGGCCATCGCGGCCACGATCTGGAGCGGTGCGCCGGTGCTCATCACGTTCTTAACGTTCCTAGTGTATACAGTTGTGGAGAAGAAGGCATTGATACCATCGATTGCTTTCACGGCGCTGAGTTTGTTCTCCCTGCTGCGTATACCGTTGGATCAGTTGGCCGATATGGTAGCACACGTGCAGGAGAGCAAGGTCAGTGTGGATCGGGTGGAGGAGTACTTGAATGAGCCGGAGACGGACAAGTATAACCAGCTTGATACGGACGAACTGGACGAAGGCGGCAACCCCGTGATTGGGTTCGATAATGGGACTTTTGGGTGGGGTGGGAAGGATGGGGATGATTTTAAGATGATTGAGTTGGAAATGCGGTTTAGAGTTGGGCAGCTGAATGTGATTATCGGGCCTACGGGGAGCGGCAAGACGAGTCTACTGATGGCGTTGTTGGGCGAGATGACGCTGATTGATGGCTCGGTGTATTTGCCCGGTGGTAGGAGTAGAGAGGACCTCAAAGCGAATCCGGAGACCGGGCTCACGGAGAGCGTGGCGTACTGCGCGCAGCAGGCTTGGCTGCTCAACGGAACGATCAAGGACAATATTGTGTTCGCCAGCCGATGGGACGCAAAACGTTACAAGGACGTGATTGTGGCGTGCTCGCTGCAACGCGACCTGGAGATCCTCGACCAAGGCGACCAGACGTTGGTTGGTGAGAAGGGCGTGACTCTGTCGGGAGGACAGAAACAGCGGATCAGTCTGGCGCGCGCGCTTTACTGTACTGCCCGGCATGTGCTCATGGACGATGTGCTGAGCGCCGTCGATTCGCACACCGCGAAGTGGATCTTTGACAAGGCGATTATGGGGCCACTGATGTATAACCGGACGTGCATTCTCGTCACGCACAATGCTACACTGTGTTTGCCGCAGTCGGACTTCGCGGTTGTATTGGATAATGGGAGGGTTGCGGCGCAGGGCACAGCATCGGAGGTCATTGCTTCGGGGATGCTGGCGGAGGATATTTCGAAGCTGGAAGCCATGACGGCGTCGAGGAGCGTCTCTGCGCTGCCGTCTAGAGTACCTTCGGGTATTGGTGGCGAGCAGCCGCTTAGCATGCCCCCCGACTCAGACGCGAACGGGCATTTGAAGCCAGCAAACGGTAGTGCCAACGGAGTACCGAACGGCGACCCACTCACCAAGGTCGTGTCGAAGGATATCCCAGGCATGAACAAGGTCGTCGACGCGAACAGTCAGCAGGAGCGGAAGGCCGAGGGCTCGGTCAAGCTCAGTATCATCTTCTCTTATCTCCGTAACATGGGCGGGTGGTTCTACTGGACGATCGCGGCACTGTGCTTCGTAGCGCAGCAGGTCTCGCAGGTGGCGACGAATGTCTGGATTAGGCAGTGGGCAAACGCTTACACGCGGCACGAAGCTCTCTCGGCTCTGGACGCGCATCAGTCATCCCCTATAACGCATGTGCAGGGCGGTATTGGAGGGTCGGGCAACTGCCTGCGGAGCGGGTCTTGTCTCTGGAGTATGCCTTCGTGGAGTACTGGCATGCGCATGTCTGTCCTCGGATCCGAGGTCGATGCTGGCTACTATCTTGGAGTCTACGCCGCACTCGGTGCAGGGTACATGGTCATCACGCTCGTCCGCGAAGGCGTGCTATTTGGGGGCTCCCTCACAGCCTCCAAGCGCATCCACCGTAACCTGACGGAGTCCGTCACGCACGCCCGCTTCCGTTTCTTCGATTCGACCCCACTGGGCCAGATCATGAACCGTTTCTCCAAAGACATCGAGTCAGTGGATCAAGAGATCGCGCCCGTCGCCGTCGGCGTGGTGCACTGTCTGGCTAGCATCATCACTATTGTTGTGCTGATCTCGGTCATCACCCCCGGCTTCCTGATCGCCGGCGTCTTCATCACGGCGCTGTACTTCCTGATTGGTAAATTTTACATCAACTCCAGCCGTGACCTGAAGCGCTTGGAGTCTGTCCAGCGCAGCCCGCTTTACCAGCAATTTGGCGAAACGCTGTCTGGTATGACGACCATCCGCGCCTACGGCGACGAGCGCCGCTTCATCCGCGAGAACCTCCAGCGCGTCAACACGCACTCGCGCCCTTTCATCTACCTCTGGGGCGCCAACCGCTGGCTCGCCTTCCGCGTCGACGTCGTGGGCGCGCTCGTGGCCTTCTTCACGGGCGTCTTCGTCGTGCTCAGCGTCGGGCGCATCGACGCGGGCGCCGCCGGTCTCGCCATGACGTACGCCGTCACTTTCACGGAGAATGTGTTGTGGTTTGTGCGTTTGTACGCGAGTAACGAGCAGAACATGAATGCCGTGGAGCGGATCAAGGAGTACCTTGATGTGAATCAGGAGGCGCCGCCGATTATCCCGGAGAACAGGCCGGAGGCGAATTGGCCGAGCAAGGGGTCGGTGGAGTTTATTGGGTATAGTACAAGGTATCGGAGTGATTTTGATTTTGTGCTGAAGCGTATCACGTTCCGGATATTACCGGGCGAGAAGGTGGGCGTAGTTGGGCGGACTGGAGCCGGCAAGAGTTCGCTTGCGTTGGCCCTTTTCCGGGCTCTGGAAGCAGAGGAAGGCAAGATTCTGGTGGACGACGTTGATATCGGACTCATCGGGCTGCAGGATCTGCGGGAGAATATTGTCATGGTGCCGCAGGATCCGACGCTCTTCACGGGCACGATTCGCAGCAACCTGGACCCGTTCGGGCTGTTCACTGACGAGGAGATCTTCACGACGCTCAGAGGCGTTCAGTTGGTCGGTGCTCCTTCCGCAACTACCTCGGCCGCGAACACAAGACCGCAGACGCCGGTCAATGCGATATCGAGACCTGCGCCGAATACACCAGACAAGAAGCAGTCGCCTGCCACCAATAGTCCCAATGCATCTACCGAAGCCACCGCTGTGTTGGAGAACAAGAACATCTTCCGCAATCTATCAACGGCGGTCGCGGAGCACGGCAGCAACCTTTCACAAGGCCAGCGCCAGCTACTCTGCCTCGCCCGAGCACTACTGAAGAATCCCAAGGTACTGCTGATGGACGAGGCCACGGCCTCCATTGACTACGCGACCGACGCCAAGATTCAGGGCACCATTCGCGAGATCAAGAACACCACCATCACCATCGCACATAGACTGCAGACCATCATTGACTACGACAAGGTCCTCGTGCTGGACAAAGGCGAGGTGGTCGAATTCGGCGATCCGTATGATCTCGTCAACAAGGAACGCGGGATCTTTCATGGGATGTGCGAGATGAGTGGGGACCTGGAGGTACTGCAGCGGGACGCGAAGAAGGCGTACGATGCGAAGAGAGTGGTGGACGATAGTTGACAGAGTGGTCTGAGGGAAGTTCGCGTTGCATAGGGGATGGTCTGACCTGAGCGTTCTTCTCCTCGCATGGCGTTGCGGCATTCTGTGGGTGGCACCGCGGATCGAGCGAAAGGGTATGTGTATATATCGGTACAGAAATACAAACCCGTTGCCCTGATGAATTACTTCGAATTCTGTATCCGCTGGTCTGCGGCCTTGTCTAAGAACTCGGCCTCGTACTGTTTCCAGACCTGGGCATCGCGGGCCACGACCCGCTGCCTCCGGACCATGACTTCGTGTGCGCGGAGCCGGCGGTCGGCTTCGATCATGCTGCCGGCTGTCATGCCGCTCATTTGGAGGAATCTTGAGCGCTGTCAGTATATTTGTGGGATGGCCTAGATTAATGTTCCTGGGCGTACGCTTTGAACTGGAAAGTAAGGCCACGGTACATGGGACTGAAGGCGTAGCCTAGGCCTGCTGCTACCGCCGAGAAGATGCCCCACTGTCATGTCGTTCAGCGTTAGGTCGTGGCTGCGCATAGTGGTGGCCGTAGTCGTCCGATGCATCACATGCGTACCTTTGCCGCTCCGACTAAGATCGTGGTACTGAATCAGCATTGATCTTGATAGACGGGGATGGGGGCATAGCAAAGCGTACCAACAGCTCCGCGTGCAGCAGCCCAGGACGCTGCGTCGAGCTCTTCATCTCTATCCAGGGAGGCATGCTTGCGAACCATCGTTGTCGGGCATGTAGGAGACGACGACTCTGTGGAGCGAAGGCACGTGAGGTGGATTGGTATACCGATCGATTTCATTGCCCCTGACTCGGGCGATGACATCGTCTGTTCTCAGTGGCATTCGGAAGCACATCAGTAATATCATCGTGCCATTAAACAGTATACCTTCCAGCGTTACACACTCCTGACAACACAGCAGGATGACTTGATAGACTACGATTCACATACCGGTGGCAATGTCTGTACAAGGCTCGTGGTCGACAACCGCCATGACAACAATGCCTGCAGTATTTATTACTTCGATCGTTCGCTTGGATGCGCACGTATGATCCTTCTCGAGGCGCATGGACGACCGTGATGTAGCCAGACACCAACACTCCAGTCAAACTCCAAAAGACGATCGGATATCCGCCAAGGCAAAATCGGGTCCATTCCTACACAGACGCTCCTTCTTGTCGGAAATCAAGGGCCCAAGAGACGCCAGGATCTGGATCGGGGACCAAGAACGTCTCGAGCCTCTGGACGGGCGACCAGGAGTACGACTCGCCTCCCCATAGCGCCCCAGTGAGCAGTATGGCGGACTCCAAAAACCACTCCATCACCCTCGGCGGCGAAGACCGCATCCACCAAGCAAGCAACCTCTACCAGACGGCATTCCAAGACGACCCAGTAATCACCTACATGCTCTGCAACCTTTCCACCCCAGCCCGGCACAACTACCTCTACTCCTACTTCACCAGCCTAATGACGGCTTCCGCGCTAAACGGCGGCATCATCGAACAAGCGGACGACTGGTCTTCCTGCTCCGTTCTCATCCCGCCGGGCAAACGGGTGGACAACCCTTGGACTCTAGTACCCGCCGGTATATTAGGCGCCTTGTTCAAGCTCGGGATTGCGGGTTGCAGGCGTATGCTGTTCGAGTATGAGCCTCTGACTGACGCCGCAAGGCGGAAAGCGCTTGGTGGGCAGAAAGAATTCTACTACGTCTTCTTCGTGGCGACTCGGGCAGAGGCTCGCGGAAGAGGTCTTTCGTCGGCTTTACTGAAGTCCGCTCAGCGGAGAGCTGCGGAGGAGCAGGTGCCTGTGTGGCTCGAGGCGACGACCGAGTACTCTTGGAAGCTGTATCAGAAGCTTGGCTTCGAGACGATAGATACTATTGTGCTGGGAAGAGGCTATGCAGGGCCGGATGGGAGCCAGCAGAAGGGTGGCGAGGGCGTGCCGGTTCGGGGAATGATTTGGTGGCCTTCGAAAGCAACCTGATGCGCAGATTCTGGGCAGGAGCACCTACGCGCGGGTTGATGTCCAAAAGAGGTCCTGTAATAGCCAGCGTTGCCGTCTTCTCTGTATGGCAGGGAAATGCCACGAGCCTTCGTCACAAGACAGTCACCTCTGAAAGCACAACGGCAATGCCAAGCGCCATACGAGGTCATTTGGTTGGCCTACGACTATACTCATACACACAATCTGCGCGAGCCAAGCTGGGTATCATCGCGCTCGCTAAGGCCGTTTACTGCCAAAACACTGCGGCACAGCCGTGCGCGCTTCCTAATCGCTAAGCTCAATGGCCTCCTCGACCGTGCCACCAACCGCCAGTAAAGCCGGATTGACAGAGGGCTCCTTGCGGAACACGCTGAGCCTCGGATCCATCGTGTTCCTCATCTCACCCTCCTCATTCTCATCCTCATCCTCCAAACCATTGAGGCTTTCGTCGTCATCATTGGAGAGCCCGTGATGGCGGCGAGCGGGTAATGCTCCAGCATGACCGTCTTCTTCATCGTACTCCTCCTCCTCCTCCTCCTCCTCGTCATACTCTTCAGCATCCTCGATATCGCCATCGCCCTCCTCGTCGTCCTCATAGCCATTCTGATCGTGGTAGCCATTCGGCGCCTGACGTGCTCGCTGCCCGCCATCGCCCTCATACGACCCCTCTGCGCTTTCATACTCGTGTTCCGCCTCCCCATCTTCCTCTGTATCGCCACCGTACTCGTTCGCCAGTGCCGCATATGGGTTCGAGGCATATGGATTCGAGTTGGTGTACTGATACGAATCCGGCACCCCTTCATCGTCGCCTTCGTCCAGCAACTCCGCGTCATCGGTCTCCTCCGCGGTACCATTAATCAAAGGCGCTTGGGCGAAATGCAACATGTGAGAAGGCTGCACGTCGTCATTTTCATCGTCAGACAGAAGCGAGATGGCTTCGGACGCTGCATGCGTGGAGTCGTACGCTTCCGGCGGGGGCGGCGTCTGACTGCTCCTTTGATCCTCGAGATTCGATGGCTGGCCAAAAGCTTGCGAAGGGCCGAACGAGTTAGAAAGCGTCTGCTCGACCTGGGAGGGTTGTATGGTGAAGTTCTGGTTGTTCGAGCCCCAGCTCCCACTCACGCCACCGAACGCTGTGACCTCTTTGGGCTCGATTGGCTGATTGAACATGCCGAATGGCTGGCTTTCGGCGTTCGCGAAGCTCCACGTCGCCTGCGGCTGTACGCTGGAGAGAGCACCCGGCTCCGAGATCGCCGGCGGCGGCTCCCACCTTGGTATCGACGAGAAGGCTGAGGCCACTCCATTTGGCGTCTTGTTTGCCTGGCTTCTAGACTCTCCCTGCGCTTGCTGCGATTCATATTCCTCAGAGGGCACGAAGGAGTCCTCCCCAGAATTGTCAAATCGAGAATTGGGCCGGCTTGCTTCGCGCGACCGCGACTCTCGAATCTCGTTGGCACGCTCGACAGCTTTGCTGTAGTGCTCACGCGGCACGAACCTGCTCTCTCGGAATCGGTAGGCGGGACCGTCCTCCTGCGTAGTAGTCGGTTCGAATGTCGAACCCTTTTGAGGAACCCGCCATCTCGCTTCTGCTCTAGCCCTTGCCATCGATGGCGACTCATTGGAAGACTGCGAGGCAGAGAGGCTGCGCCGAAGCTCCTCCTCTCTCGCAACATCGCCTTTGAGCAGTATCGTGCTCTTGGCAAGATTCTCTCGTGCCGCCTTCAGTCGCGCAAAGAGCGCCTCGTCGCCGTCGTCCTTCTTCGGGGTACTCGTTGGTGGCGGCATGCTTGTGGTTGCCTTTGGCTGCCATGAACTCCTGCCAAGGGGTGATGGGGTTGGCAGCTTGTCTGCTTCTTTCCAGCCGGGCTCGACGGACCCCGATCGTCTCCGCTTCGTACCGCGGAATTCAGAGGTTTCTGGGTTTGGATCCAGGCCTAGTGCTTTGAGCCGGAAGTAGTTCGTCTGCGTAGTGCTACGCTGATGCAAAGCCGAGCCCGATGCGGATGCCGAGAATCCGAGGAATGCCGAGCGCTTGAGGAGATCGGCCTTGATTTCATCTGCGTGCGTCGGCTTGCAGACTCGTCCACGCTCATCGACATGACTGGTGCTCGTCTGCCGCTTGTGGCTTGACTGACGGTACGCGGCAGCGTGCGACGCGTGGGAAGAAAGCGGGCGTTTGCTCCCCGATGCTGCCTTTTGTTCGGAGGGTAGCGCGGCCGACCGTGCTCCGCTTCGAGAAGTACGCTCAATCATGGTGCCAACCACATTCGGCGGATGTCGATCGGGTCCGATACTGCTGGCTCGAGTGCCACCCACAGTGCTGGTGGCCGTACTCCTCGCCTCCTCCAAACCTCTGCGAGCCCTCTCTCTCCTCTGACTGGCCTTGGCTGCAGACTTGGTCCTCCAAACTCTCTCTCGCCACCTTCTTCCGTACCGGTGCTGCAACACCTGCAGTCGGAAGCTATCTGCCTTTGCATTCGCCCGCTCGGCGCGCACCTGCTCTTGTGCTTTGGTAATGGCTTGCTGGACCGTGTACTCGAGGTATTGGTCTAGGAAGCCCGATACCCCAGCGTGGAAGACTTCCCTCGCCAATCGTGTGAAAAGCTCCTCTGCGGTGGGCACCGTCACATCCTCGAGACTGGAGGCGTGCGCGAGCGGACTCGGTTTCGGTGGTTTGTAAGTCTTGTTGAGTGAGTTTCGACGCTCAACAGAGATTGACGGTGAAGCAGTCTTCGTGGGCGTTGTGCTCTGAGTGATGTTCGCAGAGGTGAAGTGAGCCTGCGGAGACCGCGTTTCAGATTGGTCCACGTGGCTTGGCGGTGACGTTGTTCCTTCCCTATTCAGTTGTTGGCCTGTCACGGTTTCGGAAGGCATAAAGCTGGGTCGATCGTTCATATTGTGCGCGTCGCTCACGCTCAAGCTCGCCGCAGGCATTTGCTGGAATGCAGGGAAGCTGTAGGGCTTCGTCTGATTACCGGTCGGTGGTGGCGCCGAGAACCCGCTGTTGCCAAGTACCGTTGGCTTCGCCGCTGCGTCTGCTGTAGGCTGCGAAAAGCTGAACGAAGTACTACGGTCGAAGGTAGGAGGCTCGAAGCTGAACATCGGTTTCTTTGTTGGCGGAGGCACACTCGGTGCGGCCAGGAAGTCAAAAGCTGGCTTGCTTGCCTGACTCGCCGACTCAGAGGCGGCGGGCGGAGACGCTCCGGGTGCAGAGAGAAAGTTGAAGAGCGGTTTGCTCACCGGCAGCTTGCTCTCCGATGGTTTGGTCGTCAGATCGTTGCTCGCGGCAGCCGGCGGATCAAACGGATTGCCTGATGGCTTCCCGAAACTGAAGCTGACGCCCTCGGTAGCAGTTGGCGCCGCTGTCTTAGAAGCCGCACCGAAGCCATTCGTGAGCGGTGGGAAAGTCAATGTAGGGTTCTTTTTGCCAAACTCCGGGACAAACAGCGACTGCTCCTCATCCGTGGCCGGATCGCTGCTCTCCTCCTCAAATGGTCCCCTTGTGACATTCATCGGCTGCTCGAACACCTCGTTCGCATCCTCCATCGCCGCCTCGTGGTCCTCCTCCGTCACCAACCCCGCCTGCTGCGCCTGCCTCACAGTCATGCTGTTGATAATAGACGGCAGCGTCCTTCCAAACCTCTTGTCCTCTACAATCTCGCTCCTCCACTGCTTCGGCAAGTCCGCGTTCGGCTGTGGCAAGTCGCTGGATCTCACGGAGCTGAGATCGAGATACTGTTCCTCGTTGTCCTCACGAGCAGTAAACGAGAAGCCATAGGCCTCGCAAAAGGTATACGCTTGCTCGTCGTCGTCGAACATGAACAAATCACGCAGCAGGTCCAGAGTGAAGTCCGTTGGCGAGACATTAGCTCTCTGACGGAAGCCTCTGAGGAGTGCGTTGAGCGTGGTACGCCTGACAAGGTTGAAGTAAATTTCGGCAACGCAGGCCATGAGATATGACACTTTCTTCGAGTTGACGAGTGTCCAGAAACGCTTGAAGTCTTGCTGTGCGATCAAGTGATTCGCACGCGGCTTGAGCGGTCCTTGAGCATCCGCGGTGTTGCAGGCGGCGGCATATAAATCCAGCGCCGCCCGAACTCTCATATCCTTCACTAGGTGGCTTGGCCAAGTTTGCGCGCGATCTTCCATATCCGGAGTCGGATCCTGTAGCTGGAAAATCACGCAGTATGCGCGGAACTCCGCTTCGTTATGCAAATCGACCCGACCACGGCTATCGTCGTAGTATTGCATCAAGGACAACAGCGTCCGGTCCAGCTGTTCGCGCTCCTGCTGCGCATCATAATTGTCGTATGGCCGCGGATGTACGGCCAATTGATGAAGAGAAAGGATATGAAAGCGCGCAATCCTCTCATAGCAGTCAATTGCGATCCGCAGATCCTCGGGCTTCGTAAGCTGCTGGATCGAGAAGTCATTCCGCACCGCTCGTGTCCGGTCCCAGACGAAGTGGTGAACCTTCTCCAGTGCCGGCGCATGGCCCACGACCTCGTCGAACAGATAGTCGCATGTCTGCTTCAGAACCGACGGCGGTCGTAGATCCGACGGTAGTTGTTCCTCCAAGCCAGCTGCTGCTCTCCTAAACTTCTTGACCATGCGCGCCTCGTCGGGCTCCGGCTTGCCATTGCTCTGCATCCCTTCCCTCGGATCCAGCTCCTCCCTCCACATATCGTTCTGCACGACCCGTTGCACCCTCTCGAACTCGGCGCACATATCCCGACATGTTCCTACTGGCGTGATGGCTTCGGCAAGGGAGCGAGGTTTGTCCGGATCTGCGATTAGGTTTTGTAGGATGGCTCCCGCGCGCTCTCGCTCGCGGGCTTTGGTGAGCTGTACGGCGTCACTATTCACTCTCCGTCAGTGTGGTGTGAAGGGCGTGCACTTACCGCTTCAAACCGATCACCCCAGTTGCCCGTCGACGGTATCCTACCGAATGCGCCGGCCTCGCCCTGCTCCAGGTGGAAGCCATTGGCCTTCGCCGGCGCGGCTACACCGCGCTGTCCTTTTGGCGCGTTACCGCGTGACGCTTGACCGCGTGACCCTCCTCTCAATGCTGTGTTGCCGCGTTGCGCAGTTCCTCTGATTGAAGAGCCGCGTGAACTTGATGAACCGCGCGCTCCACCTCCTGCGCTACCGCGCGTCCTTGCGCCTCTGTCTCTTGCCAGCGACATCCTCGTCACGGCAGAGCTCTGTGGTCGTTCGCTTCATATGTGAGATCCAAGCCCCAGTCATGTAAGGGATCAACGAATAGATCGCGGGCGTGGCATGTCTTTGTTCAACGTGAGCGCTCCACGGTATATGTAACTTTGAGCCGCTTCGGGGATGCCGGGCGCGGACCGTTCCGTTCAGACCGTCTCCGCTCCCTTCTCCACCACCACCACCAACAACACGGAAACTACATGTACATCTAAATATGTACTTGAAGAGGGCGCGGAACGCGATGAGGTGTGCAATGGGGAAGTTCAAGCTGCTGTCCGACTAGTCTACGAGTATCAGGCATGCAACAGCCGCTCCACTACCTGCGCCGCGCCCAGCACCTTCTCCTCCTCCAGACGTTGGCCAACAAGCTGTACACTCAACGGCATTCCGTCCATATCCTCAGGGTCATACAGTGACCAGTTCGACCGATCGAGCTCGTTTAGTGGTGAATAATCTGCGACCCGCGCATTCGTCTTCGCCGGATCCACCCTACGATCAACGCGCCCAACCGGCAGCACACACGCTGTATAATCGAGAAAGTTCCACACCTTCGTGTACCCAACCCATCGACAAGCCCGATGCGGGACCGCGGAGTGTGGCATTGTGGGCGTGAGCAGTACGTCAACCTCGCGGCCAGTATTCGGAGAGCGAAGACGCCGCCACTTGTCGAGGTAGGCTTTCTGCGCAGCTACCTTGGCGCGATTCAGCTGCCAGTACTCATATACTGAGATCGCGGGTGCGCGGTTGACGAGCGCTGCTACATGAGGAAGGTAGGGTTCGCCTCCTGCAGAGACATCTCGCTTGATATCTTCGCCGCCGTCAGCGGTGTAGTATTGGTCCTGAGGAGCAATATGTCAGCACCAGGCAAGAAGGCGATGGTGTGAGAGAAGATCCGTCTGACTAACCATGATCCGTATGCATTCCTGATGACCGGTACTGTCCCAGTCTATCACCTCATGGCCCCCCTCACGCAACTTGGCAGCCACTTCCTGGATTATCCGCTCGACCGGAGGATGCACTTTGACGACCCCATCATCGATCAGCAGTCCGACAACAAGCGGTCGTGATTGCACTCCTGTATACGCATCTTCCCGCCAGGGCAGTGGAACCGTTTGGGGATCCAGCTTCCAAGGCGCCGCATCAATCACAGCCTTTGTGACGAGATGCAGAGACGAAAGGCTACGTGCCAACGGTCCGACAACCGAGGGGACGTGCTCCTGGCCTTCTGTTGAAACGGGCACGCCATGGTATGGCAAGCGGCCACTCTGGCCTGAATCAGCACAGCAGTGAGACGGAACTTCCATGCTGGCTTACGCTGGGCTTGAAGCCGTACAGTCCTGACATATGCGCCGGTATCCGGACGCTGCCGCCGATATCCGTGCCCCATCCAATTAAGGAGCCTTGTAGTGCCAAAAGAGCGCCTTCGCCGCCTGTGGAGCCACCCGGGGTGTATGCTGGATTGAGTGGATGTGTCGTTACCCCGAAGAGCGGGTTTTCCGTCTCGCACCTTGGACGGCTCAGCTTTGTTCGTATCAGTATGAGGCTCGTGAACAAGGGTAGGGCCTACCACATGATACTCTGCGGCAGGTTTGTCTTGGCGAGGAAAACAACGCCCACGCCTTTCAGGATCTCCACCAGCACTGCGTCATCCGCAGCAGGACTAAAGGCACGTCCTACATAGCCGAGGGTGGTGTCGTAGCCCTTAAAATTGAACTGATCTTTTAAAGTCATGACCACACCGTGGAGAGGGCCGACCGGCTTTCCATGCTGTTCAAGGTAATTGTCGAGCTCGCGGGCTCGTTGGACAGCGTCCTCAAACATAACCTCAGTCAAGCAGTTGGTCTGAGATGCGCGTCAACGTGCTCTCCAGTGGCATTGCGAATAGTGGAGCATCCGCACCTTCTGATGCGCCGCCGCGGCTCTGTGTTTCGGTCAGGAAACGCGGACAAAGCGTGAACCACCAATGAGTTCGATCAAGCTTACCTTCGCACGTATGCAGATACAACATCATAAACGGAGAACTCTCGTTTTGCTATCCGGGTGGCTAACTCTTCGATGTTCGCAACCGCTGTGATGGCGTCGTCGGCCGCACTGGCCGCTTGCGTGAGAAAGGGTCGGATGGCTTTCGCTTGCAAAACACCCTTCTTCGACTTTGTTGTCTGCCATACTGGCTCTTCATTGTGAGATCCTGTCGTCGCCATGATGGAAGCTATCGGAGACATGATTATTCCTACCGGATTATATCGACTTCTCTATCTTTGGCCGATGTCGGCGTGACTGCTATCAACCTCCCTCTTTGGAATGAGTGGGTCTGTTGTGCGTACATGTACCTTGGCCGTCGACTTGACATGGAGCAAAACTGGACCTTGCATGGTTACACAGAATACCTTCTAGCTCTGTTTCGATATCTGCTTCATCTCCGGCCGACCATGAGCACCGAAGGCGCCCTGTTCGGAAAAGAGGTGTTTGAACCCCTCAACATTGAGTACGAAAACGCATACAAGAACAACCCGTACAAGAAAGCCTGCGTGCGAAAGGCCATTTCGATACTGAAGCCCGGCTCGCGCGTGCTCGATGTTGGCTGCGGTACTGGCGTCCCCGTCTCGTCCATGCTCGCTGAAGCTGGGCTGAAGGTCACTGGGATCGACATTGCCCCCAAGATGATCGAGATCGCGCAGTCGAAGATCCAAGGTGACTTTTGGGTGGCCGATTGCGTGCAATACCAGCCTCAAGGCACGTTTGATGCTATATTCGTACGTGCAAGCATGCCGGCATCAGGGTTGATCAATGGACTTATGCAAGCCTAGATCATCTACTCGCAACTTGCATTAAAGTACGCAGACGTGCATGCTATGGTCTTCAGACTTGCCAAATCGTTGTCCTCCGGGGGACTGATATGTGTTGGACAAGACGCCGCCGACGACCATGTGCCTGACGACGACCCGCACTGGGACAAGACGCATACCTACGCGGAAGACTTCAGTGAGCCGCTTAGTCAGCTCGGCGTTGCATGGAGGAGGACTGCTAACGGTGTCACTCAGACCTTCCCTTCTGGGGCAAGCCTTTCAAGACATTACTCTTGACTCGTCAAGGGCAGCAGGATTTCCTCACGTCCATGGGCCTCGAGATCGTCAGCGAGACTCTTGATATCTTCCAGCCGGACAATCCAGCATGTGATCCGGAGCATCAGCAATATGTCATTGCTCGAAGACCGAACGACAACCCCTTGACACCGCCCAAACCGCTGCCAAAGGAGGGAGTATGAAGCACAAATCCATACAGTGACAATGGATGTCGCCGGTCGTCTCCGTCGCATCGACTCTTGCTATGGAACGGTCTAGTGCAATATACGCTCAGTGTCTCAAAGCCGAGACGCTGGCGGCAACGTTCATAACTACCGAACGTTTTCTCCAGCTCTGGATATGTTCACGTCCTTTATACCACTCCAAACAGAGAATGATCGATATCGTAGAAGTAATAATCCCAAAACGACAGTAATTAGTGGCTCTCGCCTACTAGTAAGTCATCCGATAATGGTTCTACCAGCCCATATCCAACCCTTTTTCCCACCCACCAGGTCCCCCAAGGGTATCATATTCCTCTGCCGTTACGATTTGTGCCTCCTTCCTCCCAATCCTGACGAATCGAACAAATGGGTATTCCGCATAATAAACATCAACACCAAAGACATTAGTCCCTTCATTCCGTTTGTTTGTTGGCTTTCGCCTGAAGACGCCGCATAGCGTCCCGATGAGCTCCGTGGAACTGGCCGTTCCGCATGGCCATGTCCATGACGCTCTCGCGATTCGCCCTCGCTGCTTGCTGTCGCTGCTGCTCGTACTCAGCTTTGCGTCTCTCGCTCATCATTGCCTGTCTCGCTCCCTCGTCCACAAGTAAGGGCTGTTTTGCCGCCACATCCTGCTGCAATGACTGTCGCCAATTCGTGAGCGTCGTCGCCTTCTTCGTGGTGTCGACCGTGTTGCT
>NAJQ01000248.1:0-11590 GCA_005059865.1 Friedmanniomyces simplex
TCCATCCAAGTCGCGACCGTGAGTCGGGGCATGCTGATCGCGGGTCGCATGCTCAACGGCGTGTGTGTCGGTATCACTTCATCGCAGGTGCCCGTTTACCTTGCCGAGATTGCGAAGAAGAATATGCGCGGGTCGATTTTGGTTATTCAGCAGCTGGCCATTGAGGTTGGCATTCTGATCATGTTCTTCATCGGTAAGAAGCGAATGAAGGCGATTCCGGGAAACGTTGCTGATGCTCTATAGGATACGGCTGCTCGTTCATCCCAGGGGCGAGCGCTTCTTTCCGGACCGCTTGGGGCATTCAGTTCGTTCCGTGCCTCGTTCTGATCGCCGGTCTACCATTCCTTCCAGTAAGCAGCGTCTAGATTCCTCCGCGAAAGTTTTCGGTAGCTGACAAGTGACTAGCGCTCGCCTCGTTGGCTGGCAAAGGTCGGTCGAACCGAGGAGGCCGTGTACGTCTTGGCGAGAATCCAAGCCGGAGGCGACCAAACGGATCCCATGGTGATCGCTGAATGGGAAGAGATCACATCAGTCCTTGCTGCTGAAAGGGAGGCGCCCGCTGGATGGCGACGATTTGTCAAACACGGAAGGTACGTGACTTCAGGACATGTTTTGTGTGTCTCGGTGTATGTCTTGCGCTGACAATGTTGCAGTATGTATGCCCCGTTCAATGTGCTACAGTTCGACAGGATATGGCTTTTCCGGAGCATATGCTGGCTTCCAATCGTTCGCTACCGCTCCCCGCGAGTGATGTCCACCTTTGCTGGGTCTAAGCTACCCAATGCTGCTCCTGAGGAACTCAGACTCCAATTCAGAATGGTCCAGGCTACACACGTGCTGACGCTGACTTTGTAGTGTGGCGGCGTACGCTGGCCGGCTTCTCCGTTCAGGCATGGCAACAGCTGTCCGGCGCTAACGTGATGGTATGTGCTCCTCCAGCATGGATCCACCCAAGAACCTCACTGACTCTGTATCCAGACGTACTACATTGTCTACGTCTTCTTGATGGCCGGCCTCACTGGGAACGCCAACCTGACCTCCGGCGGCATCCAGTACGCCCTATTCATCGTCTTCACGCTAGTGACCTACGCCTTCATCGACAAGACCGGACGGCGACCCCTTCTCATCTACGGAGCTGTCGGCATGGCACTCTGCCACTTCGTAATCGGTGGGATGCTCTTGAACTACGGTCAGGCGGTCCCTGGTGGGGTACAGGGTAATGCGAACGTCCTGGTCCAGGTCTCCGGCTCGCCGGCTTACACCGTGATCGCATTCTCGTATCTCCTGATCATCGTCTATGCCTTGACGCTGGCACCCATCGCGTGGGTGTACGCGGCGGAGGTGTGGTCGCTGGAGACTCGCGCTTATGGCATGTCCATCGCTGCTCTGGGGAATTGTGAGTGCCGGGCCTTGATCAAGTGTTCTAGAGTTTTCACAGCTGACAACAGTCTCAGGGATTTTCAACTTCGCTCTAGGGATGTTCATCCCTCCGGCCTTCCGAAACATTGGGGGAGGCGCCTTTATCGTGTTCGGATGTCTCTGCGTTCTTGCCGCGATACAGTCCTTCCTGCTCTATCCGGAAACTGCGAAGAAGTCGCTCGAAGAGATCGAGGAGATGTTCAAACCAGGTGGACCGAAGCCTTGGCGAACAAAGCCGGGCGAGTCGCATCTGGATGCCTCCGTTGACGAAGTCGTGCGTAGGGCTTCGATGGCGCAGGCGGGTGGCAAGCCGCAGGTGTTGCACAAGGATGGCACGATTGGGATGGCAGACAGTGACTCCGACAGGAAAGAGGAGGTTTAGTAAGGAAAGCAAGCTTGAGATTGACGATGCGGGAAACTTTGGGTCTGTGAGAATCATGAATAATTCAGTGTATGACAATCTCTCGTCCAGTGATGCCAGTGCTCCATACCAACCGTGCCGCTTCACGAAACCGGCGCTGCCATCCAAGAAAGCCTCTTGAAGTTCTGCGGTCCGTGGAATTGCGCAAAACAAGATCATCCCCAGCCTTGCGAGCGCAATATCACGCCTCCATCCTCCTCTCGAGATCAAGGTTCTCAAGTGATCTTCGAGCTTCCTTGAAGTCCCATCTCGTCCGGACCCTAACGCGCCCTCGCACTTTGAAGCCGGCTAGTACCTCGATAGCCTTCAGCTGTTCGCCAGCAAGCGCGATCCGGGTGTTGAAGTGTTTCGCCGTGAACAACATCTGCAGCTCGTCCAGTCGACGGCCGCAATCCAGAGCCGTCACCAACCTCTCGAGTGCGCGCGGGAACTGCCCGAACCACACTTGCGCTGACGCTACGTCTGCGATCAGGTTGGACGGGAGGTAAATATTGACGTTGAGATGCCTGAGGTGCTTCCGGAGGTGAGGGTACTCCCACGGCAGCGCGGGCAGTAAGGTCGTCTCGCCTTGCTTCGTACTACCTGGGTCATGGTCCTCGGCCTCGTCGCCGGGCCTAAGGGAAGGGTAGTCGGCGGGGTCGCTCCGGTTTTGAGCGCTCAGGTCGATGATCCAGAGGAAGTGGTTGACTTCGTAGAATGCTTGCAAAGATTCACGGCGTAGCGAACGACAGACACCGAAGAGCGCCGGTCGGTAGACACCCTCGCCCCCCCAAACGGGATGCTGTAGCTCGACTGTGCCTTTGGCTTTGAGCGCCAAGCAGAGGACGATGTGGCGTAGCTCGTAGGGAAGGTCGAGGAGGCGAGATGTCATTGCTGCGTCTGGTGTAGAGCACTGCGTACCAGGATACTCTATGCTGAGAGATCGTCCTGTTGGTCTGTGATGTTGGTTGTTGTATGGTGAGCGAGATGAGGACGGGAGGACAGGGACGGGACGAACGGCACGAGTCATGTCTCTTCCGCGTATATCGACGGACCTCAATATCACAGGCGTATGGTATTGGAATTGGCGAACACACATTCACTGCCTTCTAGAGGTTCGACAGCGAACAGTCTATCATCTACAAGCCAAGAGGGCGCCTTCAACGCCACGCACGAACCGGTCAAACAAGATCTCAAGCGTTCTCCCAGCCTCTCACCCACTTGGGCATAAAATCCTCATCAATCGGCTTCATCCCGCTGAGGGTCTTGCTTATGAGCGCCGTCTGGTGCGTCGACAGCCGAGGTAAGCCATTGTCGCCGGACAGTAGGCTCTCATAGAAGTCCAGCAGCTTCGCAGTGGGCTTGCTCGCCAACTGCTGTTGAGTGTGAGGCACCTTGTTCAGCTCTTGGAGCCACCGCTCGAAGGATACGATCTCCACGGAACCCTGACCTTGCTCCTGCAGCGCATCGCACACAGTGTGGACGACCTTACTCCAGCTTGTAACGGCGGGATTGACTAATGGCGCGACCTCCTGCAGCCCGCCCTGCTGCGATCGCTCTGTCGCTGCTTCGGCGATCTCCAATACAGTCTTTGCTGCAAGGTCCATCGGCACCCAGGGGACGACGTCCTGTCTGCCTAGCTGGTCCGGCAAGATGCCCAGCGCCTTCAAGGTGATGACCAGGCTTGTGATCCACTCTTGCTTGTTCTAAACACTGCTCCCATCGCTCGGTCCGGCGAGCTGGGCTGCTCGAATCACGGTACTGGTAACGCCCGATTGCACGGCCGCTTTCGATAGGATAAGGCCAGCCACATGTTTGGACTCGCCGTATCCGGATGGTGACGGCAGGGTAGGGTCGTCAAGCAATTGCTCGGGGACCTCCGGCTCGTCCGCGTGCTTCTCGAACCAATTGGCGACGCTCGAAATCGACGAGATGAAAATGATGTGAGCACGATGTTGCGACTCAAAGCTGAAGTCCACGCAGCGACGTGTCCCGGCAATGTGCACACTTTCAGAACACTCCAGCGTCTTGTTAAAGTGGAATTGCTCACCCTATGTAAGCGACGACATCGCCCCGTTCACACTCCAACTCGCGGTCGACCCATCGAGCTAGCCCGTTCACCGCTTTGGCAAGCTCACCGTAGGTAACATCACGCCATCCGTGCTTGAGGCCTGGTTGGCGAGGGATAGTGACCCATTTCCCTTCCGGGTCGCTACGGCCAAGGTCTTCGATGATGCGAGGGAGGATGACTCGACGGTCAGTGCTTAGTTCGTCCATGGAGCCGTTCATGATGCTCCTCGAGCCTGAATTTGGGTGAAACGGATAGTAGGAAATGGCAAATCTCTGGAGATGGGCTTGAGAGCACCGAGAGGTCTTTCATAGAAGAGAGGCTCTTAAGAGACATGGGGAGTCCTGCTCCCATGCTCACTACGGGAATGCAGTACGTTGACTGTATGACAGGTACCCTTCCGTACTTACCTGATGAACGGGCATATGGGCCCTAAACTTGCCTGCCCAGTCAGGAGCTCGAAGGTTGGCTGCTATGTCGTTGCTTCGAAGTTCGAAGCCGTGTCCTTCCTCCAGTGAAGGGCTCAGTCAGGCGTACGGACGTAATGTCATCCCGAGTGGCGATACCGGATCGGTTGCGGTGTTCATCAACAATGGCGGGAGGACTCGCCGCGGGCTCTTGGCGGCGGAGATATGTGCGACTCGAGACATCTCCTGCTTCATACGTCCGCCATGTTGTAGTGGCAGTGTGCTCTGCGGAGTACACATACCAATGCGGTCCAGCTGTGGTCTTCGCGGGACAATCGGCCGGTCTAACCTGTGCCCTGATATCTTGTCAGCGATGAGAGCTACCGTGTTCGCTCAAGGCTCGGGAGTATATCTATATCACTGCTTCGCGAGGATTTCGCGATGGCGCTACCGGATACGACACCACATGTCTGATGCATTACAGCACATCTGGCAGAAAGGGTCCTGAGCTCTCCAAGTGGGCATCGGTGAGGCTATCGACACGCCAGACAAGATCAGAGGCCTGCTTGTACAGCATCAATCGTGTCACGGTAAAATGTTCGAAGGCCTCTTGTGGTTCCTTTTCAAGCATCAAGTGTTGAGCTGGAGCGATGTTTGGCTGATTACGCAGTCGGAGCTGGGGAGATACATGTACTTCGTCTTTCTCTTCTGCTTTTACATACCCAGAGTCCTCCAGTCCCGCGGCAGTGTGTTGGTCTCCCACCTGTGGCGACACTCTTCGCAATCCCTATATCCAGGTGGCCTTCGGAGGATTTGCGTATGAAAGTTCGAGCCGAGCCCGTTCATGGAATGTCTCCGCTTACCTCAGAGTGGTCGACCCGAAGGGCACCAGCACATCGAGAGTCTTCACGGCTCATGAGTCTTCAACCACATCTCCCCCAACATGTCACTCGGTGAACTGAATTCCTCTTGTTCTACAGAGTGTTCTTCCTGCGAGATCCTCCTTTCATCACCAGCCAGCCGGGTATCACAGATCGGTCCCGTTGCTTCACTGATGATGGGTACGCCGATGTTGGACTATTGAGCGGCAGGGCGCCATCATCTTGATCGTCTTCCGCGCATCGCAGAGGTGCGGTCGTACATTGGAGGCAGTCGATGATTCGGTTGCGCACCAGATCCTACCTAGGCGGGCGGAAGTGAGTTTGGTGAAGCGTCAGGACGACGCGACGCGACGCAACGAGACGAGAGGTCTTGCTTCCGTCTGGCTGAAATTCACCTCGCTGGTTAGACACACGGTGTCCTCGTCTGTTCTCGATTCCTTGAGTCTTGACGACAGAACACGTTCCTCAGCTTCTTGGGAGGAGCAAGGGAGAACTTCAGCCGAACCTTGGAAGAAGGAATTGGCCCCCAATACTGACCGCCCACCGAAATAGCCGCCAGGACGTTGTGCCCTACTACTAATGATCTGTGTTGCACTAAGGCCTGCACGGCCTGTTGGAGGTTGGTGGATTGCTACAAGCTACAACAACCATGCGGTCCAGTGTACCAGCCCGAACGTGAGCACATCCTGGATGCTCACTGCACCGATACAGCACCTCTACCTCGACAGGCGCCCCCCCAGACAAGCACCATGAAGTACATACCGGCGCGCGCAGCCAGCAGTCTGGTGTTGACGACCCCTGCGCCGACTGTACCACACCCAGCGCTGGCAGTCCGGCAGGCCACGACGTCGTCCGCGACCGCGACCGGCTTGTCGACCGATGTGCCCCTGACGACCATCTTCACGCCTCCCTCGAACTGCTTCGACCGCGATTTCGGCGTCCTGCTGGGGGGTACGGTATCAGGCAATCCCTCGGCCTTCCGCGACTACAGCGCAGCCGACGTCTCGTGCTATCCAGCAACATACTCCGAGCTAGAGTTGAGCACTGGTCTCTGGTTTTCACCTGGAGTGTGTCCGTCTGGCTACGCCAGAGCGAGCCAAGGGAGCGACGTTGCAGATGGGAATCCGTCACTGACACTGGCTTGGTGCTGTCCGAGGTGAGCATGCCGTCGCCGATGAGCTTGCGGCGGATGGGGAGCTAATGCGATCCGTGTACGACAGCTCCATGGCCTACTCCTGGGATGGTACCTACGATTACTGCTCAACCTACGTCGCAACGTCAACGACAGTACGAAGTAACAGCTCAACTGCTCAGCCCTTTTCCGGATTCGTAGCCTTGCAATGGCCCATCTCTGTCATGTGGGTCACTCTTGGTGGTAGCATCGCTGAGTGCTGTCTGCAACATCTGCTAACCGCCCTACCCACGAACCCAGGTGGAGAAGTGAAGATCTCAACAGCTTCACGCCCGCAAGCGCCCCCATCCTCGAGGCAGCCCAGACATCTCTCGCCACGCGAAACGCTACACGCACACGCACACAGGGCACGCAAGGCGGCGACTCGGCAACCTCGTCATCTTCCGTCGCTAGCCCCACCAGGACCGGACACCGCGGCACCAATACATCGAACAAAGGTGGTGGACTCGGCACCGGAGCGGAAATCGGCATCGGAGTCGGGGTTGCACTGCCTTGTCTCGCGCTCCTAGGTCTGGGTATTTGGTTCTACCTCTATAGGCGAAGAACGAAGAGCAAGAAGTCTGGAGAGCACAGGGACTCGGCAAACGACGAGACGGATCTACAACCTTGGGGCGGGACGAAAGCGGAGCTTCCGGGCGAAGCACCGCGAGGGTACGGCCCGGAAAAGAGAGGTCCTGCATACGGGGGAAATGGCGGCGATGTAGCAGAGCTGGAGCCCGGACGAGATGGATTGAATGAGATGGAAGAGCAGAACAAGCGGATGGAGCCTGTGGAATTGCCCGGGAGTGCTTTGGGGAGAATGCAGCTGTGGAGGCGCCCGCCATGCAGTCGCCCATAGGGAGGGAGGGTGGACGTACTGAGGGCCAAACAGCAGCGAGGAAGAGCAGTAGAGACCCACTGGTCGGAGAACTGTCATGACGGTCTGCGTTGGCCGATGCACTTCGACCATAGCGATTCTGACGGGCTGTAGTGCACCACGCCCAAACACAACTTTGCCGATGCAGCCGTTTCGCTGGCATCTCAAACCTTCTCATGGACCCGTTCTGTCTCATGGTTTTCCACATGGCCCATCGCCGCCTTCTCCTCAAACACCGTCTGCTCACGCGCAATTTCGATTTCTGTGAGAGTGACGACCTTGTCCCCGAACGCCGCCGCGATCTCCTCGAGCGTCTTGTGGCGGGTCTCGCTGCAGAAGCAAGCTTGTCAGCAAAGTTTTCACACCTTCTGCCACGGAATGGAGAGGCACTTACGGGAAATAGAGCCATGCAATCACCAAGAAAAACAGCGTGCAGCCCACGAAGACATAATAGTAATTCTGCTTTATGGTGGCGAACGCCGACGGTCCGGCCTCGGTGATGCCAACATTGACGATAAAGTGCGAGGCGGCGGCCAAGCCCATGACTTTGCTGCGCAGAGCGATGGGGAGAACCTCAGCGCCGTAGAGCCAGGTGGTAGAGTTGAGCATGCCGTCTGTGCGGACACGTTAGTCGATTGACTCGGTGTGAAGTTGTTCTGGAGGGATATCAGGCTTACAGTAAGTGACAACGAACAGATAGATCCCGAGCACGGCGAAGCCCTTGCCGACCTTGTTGGTGCTGTTCTGGAACACGAGTTGCATGACTGCGGCATAGATCTCAATCAAAACAATGCCTGCCAGACCTGTTAAGATCATTTTCCGCCTTCCCCATTGATCGGTTAGGAAGCGGGTGGTCAAGGCGTTTGAAACGAAGGCCATCGTCCCGTATATACCGGCCAATACTAAGATCGTTTCTGAGCCAATGCCCAACGATTTGTATCTGGAAGCGAGGGGTGGCAGGGTTAGCAAGTGTCTCGGACAGTCGGTTGGGGGTTGTGCTCACAAGATGGTCTGATAATACTGGATCACATTTACTCCGGTCAGAGAGGTCATCGTCTGCACGGCAATACTGACCATCGCCCTATGGCGGAACAAGCGGAAGATGTCCTTGTAGGATTTGATCTCGCGCTCCATCTCATACTCGATCTGGGCGTGCATGAGCGCGAATTCTTCCTGGGCTTCCGTGGAGTGCAAGTCGCGCCGGATCTTGATGAACTCGACCCGGGCTTTGTCGACGTGGCCTTTACGGATCAGTTGGCGCGGAGAGTCCGGCATGAAGGTCGACAGGCCGATGAAGAGGATGATGCCCCATGGGATTTGGACGCCGAGGGGGAGACGCCACTGCGTGGCGCCGTAGGGTGCGTAGCCGCACTTTCAGTATGATCAGTCAGATTCGTCTGGGCTTCATTGCCACACGTACCGCCATGCCGACCCAGTTCGACACCATGGTGCCGAAGGAGATGCCGCACCCGGAGATCCCTCCGATCAACCCCCTCTGATGCGGCGCCGAGATCTCAGACAGATAAATCGGCACCGTCCCGACGAGTCCGCCCACCGCGAAGCCCGCCAGAACGCGTCCCGCAAGGAACATGCTCATGTTGATACTCGCCGTCTGCACGACCGTGCCAATCGTGACGATGATACACATCATCTGCATGAACCTGATGCGGCCGAGCTTGTCGCCCAGGAAAGTCTGGGTCAGAGCTCCGCCGGCTTCGCCAGCGATGTAGACGGCTACAACGGCGCCGGTGAGCCCTTTGGAGGGCTTGTCCATGTAGGTGATCCATGACTGATGGGCGATTGTCGTCGTCGCGATGCCGGTGTCGACTGGTTACGGTAGGTCAGCGATGGAGCATGAGGATGGGGGCGACGAGGCACTCACATCCGAAGAGGAAGGTCCCGATGGCGGCGAAGAGGGCAATGGCAAAGGTGTACCAGCTTGTGCCTGCCATGCTCACGATTCGTCTCTTACGGTTGCCTCGAAACGCTTCACTAGAGGGAGGAGAATGAGAGGGCATAGAAAGATGAAGCTACGTCGTTCGACCTACCGTACGCAAAGGTCAAGAGTGAATCTTGTGTCTCGCTCACTTCGTATATGCAGAGGCGTCCTGGCGCTGTTTTGTTCCTCAGTAGTCGTCGGATGACCTTCTCCTCACTCTTCTCTCGCCGAGGAGGAGCAAGGAGGATGAGACGGAAACGGCTTTTCGGGTAAGAGGTCGGCGACCAGCAAATGCCGGCAGACGGCGTCCATCCGGTCAGTTGCCGAAAGCTGCGACCGTTTCCCCCAATCGTCACCTCCTTGCATGAGGTGCTAGCGACGATAACGGAGCCATGTTGCACACGCTGCTGTCCATTTTGGTGTTCCTTCCGCTCACGTATCCCGCCATCGTGCGCAATGGCGTCCAACGGCCGTCCGATGACGGCAACGATGATCCTCACCCCAAGCCCCCAGGCTCCCGCGTGCCTGTGCCTTCCCTTTATAGCCAGCGGTACTCCGAGCAAACCTTCATCGGCACACACGATAGCGTTGCTCTCCGAACCCCAGAAAACGGTTGGTCCATCTCTGGCAACCAGTACTACGACGTCTCCGTCCAGCTTCGATCCGGCGTTCGCATGCTTCAAGCACAAGGACACCGGGACCCGGCCGGCTCGGAGGAGATCAGGCTTTGCCACTTCAACTGCGCTTTGATGGATGGAGGGAGCTTGACAGAGCACCTGGACGCTGTCAAAACATTTCTGGAAGCCAATCCCTACGAGGTGGTTACCTTGCTTTTCGTCAATACTGGTCCGCCGCTGGAACATTGGGCTCAAGCCTTCTTTGACACCGGCTTGGATCTGATGTCTTACATCCCATCCCGCTCCAAACGTGGCGGGTCGATGCATCTGGATGACTGGCCGACTGTCGCGGACATGGTCTCGTCGAACAAGCGCCTGGTCACTTTCCTGTCCAGCGGGGCGAACGAAAACCTGGTCCCATATCTACTCAATCAATTCGATTACATGTTCGAAACCAACTTCGGCATCGACGAGCCGGATCAGTACACCTGCGCCCCTGCACGACCACGATGGTGGGATCCCTCGTACATCCCGCCTCGACTCAGTCTGGTCAATCACTTCCTGTATGCGCAGTTCCTTGGGTTCAGATATCCTAACGCTACCTATGCGAACACTACGAATGCCGCGGGGTTTCATGTTGGAGAGCTGGGAGAGCACGCCGCGAGGTGCAGGTCACTCTACGAGCGGAGGCCCAACTTCTTCCTTGTCGACTTCTTCAGCGAGGGAGATGTGTTTGACGTAGAGTTCGGCATGAATGCTTTTTGATGATGGCGCGACGCATCCTCGCTACATTATTCGTCGATGGAGTCCTCAGGCGTCTCGCGACCGGTATAATCCGCTGGAGCATACCAGCCTCCTATTCGCGGTGCAAGTATCCTTCCCACCAGCTCCAGCAGACATTCGCCCCAGACCCGTACAGACATGCCAGACGCACCAGGTGCAGATGACACTGACAAAGTGTCGTTCAGGAGGGTTTAGAAATGGCGTCAAAGTCCACGTTGCACAACTTACCTTGTAGAGCGACGAGTCTGCAGCCAAAATTGCCAAGAGCAGAACTACAAGAGCCTTGGCCTCGCGGATTGCACGGCGATAGTGAGTGAGTGTTGACGGAGTGAGGAAGCTACAGGTCCTGTGTCTTCCCCGCACGCTCCTCAGACAAAGAGGGAGCCGGATTCCGGGGTGGAAGCGTGGCAGCAATAATATGCCTACACCATCGGCAGTTGGATGACATAGCTACCGCGCTGTAAAGGCCGCTTGATCTTATTCCTCCCGTTGTCACTTTAACTCGTCCCTATGGATTCCGGACGGCTGAAGACATACTCACACAGGACCCAGTCAGCGCACAGAGCCCGAGATGACATGACAACTGGTCCTCTGAAGACTCCGTGATCGATTCTCGGACGGTAAATCCAGCACCCATCGGCTTTCCAGCATGGCTCCAATAGTGGCACAGGATCAATCAACAACCCTCACGAACAGCCACACGAACAAACCCCAGCACCCTTCCCCCGCGAACCCCTAAAGAAGTCCGGCTCAAATCACCCATCTACACCACACCGACGCAATCCCCCCGCCATAGGCCGCAAGTACCCCTTCCACCAAAACCCAAAGCTCGTAAATACTGCAACAGCCGACAACAACGCCTCACAGCAGCAGCAGCCAGCTCCGCGACCTCGCCATCAACCCCATCATCTGCCAGCGCGTCGTCGTCTTCTTTCCCCGCGCGCAGCCAGCCCAGGAGGACCTGACGGTTCGGAGAGTTGAAGCTCCGTTCATGGAGTTGCTTGGGGAAGCTCTCTGGTCGGTCGGGC
>NAJQ01000248.1:14141-37598 GCA_005059865.1 Friedmanniomyces simplex
CTAGAGATCTCGGGAGGGAGTGGCATAATGGCATAGTGACAGCGCGCGATCCAGGGAATCCGAGTCTGATGGTTGTACTAAGCTGACAGGCGGGATAGGCCTTGTTTCGAGAACTGCCCAAGCCGACTTCAGTTTCCTGCGGGTGGCGATACGCTGTGCTGCTCAGGCTACGAGATGTAAGTCCTCAAGACCTTCCCTGACGCATCTTCTCCTTGGTAGGCTGGATGAAATAATCGAATCAGCTACTCCCGCATATCGCCGCTCCTTCCGCTCCCTTACCCGGAGACCCTAACAGCCACCTGCGCCCCAAACCCGGTCTTCAAATCCGGCCTGCGAAGCCGCTGGCTACGGAGTCTTGTCCCCCGCGTGGCTCTCCTCGCCCCTCAACAAAAGACTTCGACTTTCGCGCCCCCCTTCACCCCACGTCATCCGCACACACACACCCGGTAAAGTCGTACGGCCGAGTATCAATCTCGGATGATACTCCCAAAGACTACCCGCTAAACCCCGCCAACCACGCACGCACTATATAGGTAAACAGGTTGGAACTCCGCTCTTCGCCCGGCGTAGGCCTCCCTCCTCGTCTCCCGTTCTCGACGACAACGTTCTACGACTACGAAGACGAAGACACCCCTGCTCCGCGAGTACATACATCCTGCGGCTCATCACGCGGAAGACCACGATGGCATGCATCGCGCGGAAGCATTGGACCGGGCAGGCGTGGTGCGATCTGGAGCACTGTCTGCACGCTGCATGCGGGCGACGCCGGATACGCATCTGGTAGGTGGTGTGGTGTGCGGACTGGCGTGTGCGGGTTGTCCGGGATTGGGGAGGTGCGGTAGTTCGATCCTGCTTCCCCGGGGACGGCATGAGGCGCTTGGGTTGCCGTTTAATTGATCTGGTGTTCTTGATGTTTGTCGTACTTGGGTAGCCTTCTATGGATCAGGAATGGGTATGGGGGGTTATGCTAGCATAAGGATCCCAGGCGCTGGATCGACTCACCCCGTCTACGCCGCGAACTCATCAGACTTTCACCCTGAGTTTCCAGCCCGCCAGTCTCACCCGCGCAAGCGACAGGACGATGGACCTGCACCCAGTCAGCAAACAACACCCTCGCAGTACTCAAAGGAAGAAGCGGTCGGTCTCCCCACACACCCAGTGAAAGTCATGACGCCGCAATAGACCTGCAAGCCAGTGTACCCGCCCTTCCACCGCGTGATCAGCGCACCGCCGATGGGATTCCCAATCAGAGCTGCGATGGAGATGATAGCGAAAAGCGTGCCGGTGCGCACGCCGATCTGGCGGACGTCGGAGATCTGGGCGATGAGGGAGGGGGCGAGGGAGACGAAGCTGTTGGCCGCGCTTTTTGTCAGCGCTTTGGGGGGGGGGGCTTGGAAGAGGTGTGGAGACGGGTTGGAGGCGAAAACTTACGCTCCGCTGCCGAAACCGTACAAGGCGGCGAAGACGATGATGGGTGCATTGCCTGTCGAAGGGATCCACATGGCCAGCACTAGAATGCTGGTGAAGCTGTATTGGAGCACGGTTGCGTCAGCGCAGGTCATCAAGACTGGACCTTTCTCGGGCGGGTGATTGAGACTCACAAACACATGATCATCATCATATTGTACCTCCCGATCTTATCCGCGAGAAACCCAGGGATCGTCCTGCCGAACAGACTCGCGGCGTTCAGGATGGAAACGAGATACTGCGCCAGACTAGGCTTCATGCCGTAGTGCTCCGCTTCCAGGATGATATAGTTGATGGGTAAGAAAATCCCCATGAAGAAGAGGAAGGAGCCGAAAGTGACGAGGTCGAAGGGGACTTCGTTGAGCGGGACGACGAACTCCTTGATGCCCCAGGGTTTCTTGAAGGGTGGGAGCCGGGACTTGACGGTCAGGTTGGCGACGACCATGAGGGCGAGGATGAGGAAGGCGGCGGTGCGCATGGCCCTGCGATACACAGAAATCATCAGTACCAAGCTGCCGGAGTCTACTCGGTCGGCACGTCGCGGGCATGGCATGTACTTACCAGCCGAACCCCACCTCGACGATCAGACGCTGCACCATGATGGGGAAGATGACACCTCCGAGCGAACTGCCTGCGGCGATGATGCCGAAGGCCGCGCCCCGCTCGTGGAAGAACCACGTGGTGATGGTGCTCATGGCCGGATAGAAGATCATGCTCGCGCCGATCGGCGAGCAGACCCCTTGCGCGAGGATGAATTGGTAGTACTCGCTCGCCAGACTCGTCATCATCAGCCCGAAGACATGCAGGAAGGTCCCTGCTAGTAACAGCCACCGGGGCCCGTAATTGCTGTGTTAGAACCAGAGATCAGCTTCCAACACCAAGGCCGAACGATATTATTAGTGAAAGGCGATGCCTTACTCGTACAACTTCCCAATCACCGGCCCGCCGGCGAACATGAAGAAGGCCTCCAGACTGCTGATCCAGGACACGGTACTCGGATCGTACTCCCTCAGCTGATGGGTCTGGTAGTACTCCTGGAAGACGCCGATACAGTTGATCCAGCCGAAGGAGCAGAAGAGCACGCAGAAGCCGCCGAAGACGCAGAGCCAGGCTTGCAGGCCGCCGTCAGGGTTCTGGCGAGGGTCGAAAGCGCCAGATGGGGCGGTCCTTGGGGGTGACGTGCCGGCGGCTTTCTCGACGTCGGTGGTGGGCGCTTGGGCGACGTCGGGGAGGATGGTGGCTTCGGTGTCGGTGGGTGCTGGGTCGGTGTCTATCGCGCGCTTCTCCGGGTCTTTGATGGACGATGGGGTGGATGAGCTCTGAGTCATAGCGTCCTGCGTCTGGGTTACTTGACACGAGGGTGGGGTAGGTCGGGTGGTTGACGTTGGGGGTTTGGTGGAGACGTGGGCGTTTCGATGCAGTGAGAGCTACCGTCCAGGGGAGGCTTCGACAGCAGGGAGATGTTACATACCTTGTGTAGGACAGTGTACAACACAGGCAGCTGCGAGTACAATGCCATCACAGACAATGATTGGAGATTGGAATGCCGCTCGGGTTTCCGGGAGCACGGGTGCAGAGAAAGCTCCGGCGTTCTGACTTGGGCCGAGACCTTCGGCTTTGGCGTCTCATGCAAAGTCCAGCGACGTGCTATATGTCAGCAACCATGTACAGCATACCTACTCCCCATAAGGGCCAACCGGGAGGACCGCAGCAAGTCGGGTTGCCCGAACGGCCGGTGGTCTTCTTCCCACGACACGACCCTGGTGCTTTCTACCCATAGTACAGGCCAGAACGGCGTGGTCTACGGTCCGGCGTCCGTTGCTGAAACGGCCTTGGTTCGACAGGACTGGAAGCCTTGGGTGCTAGCTAGTTGTAAGCGCGGAGGTTCCATCGTGAGCCTCACACCGAGTCCGCGAATGGCTGTCCGTGTTCTCGCTCGTCTGATCGTCATTCGGTTCGTGCTGCCTTCGGTCGTACCGCGACGACGAACATCCGGATTACCGCATCGAACTCGTATTACCGTGAGCGCTTAACAGCCGGGTCGGGTGGACGAAAAAAAACACAAGAGCGGCGCCGCGTCCCTCCATCACCTCACCCAGCCTCCGCGCCAGCCTCGCAGCCCCCCAACATCCTCGCCACATCCCCCACCCCCCTCGGCGCCACCCTCACCCCCTCAAACCTACTCTCCGACAACCTCTTCCCCGCCCTCACACTCTCGACCACCCATTCCGCACGGACAAATCTCACACCATCCCCCCTCCCCAGCTTCCTCGTGACTTCCTTCTGGATCTTGCTGCCCGCCAGCCCCCCGCCACTGCCTCCGGCGCTGTTGGGACGACCGACAATGACGTGCGTGACGGTGCGTCGAGCGAGGGAGATGGAGAGGTGGCCGCCGTGGGCGCTGAGGAGGTGTTTCACTTTGTGGTCGGAGATGGTCGGGGCGGTGGAGCCGTTGATGTAGAAGGTGCAGTTGCGGAAGATCTGAGGGGGTGGTGTATCGTGCTTGTTTCCGTTCTTGGCCTCCGCTGCTGCTGGAGTAACATCCGGAGTGGTGTCTGGCGTGCAGAGAGGTTTGGGATTCATAGGCGACAGCAAACTCGACGGGGAGGACTCCTGACTCGTCCAGCTCGTCTCCCGAACCCTGCCGTCCTCCCTCCGGAACGGCGTCCACGGATTCACCACCTTCGTCCCTCCTCCCCCCTTCTCCTCCACCTTCACCCTCTTCACCGCCCTCTCAGCATCCTTCTTCTTCTCCACTTTCACCCCTCCCGTGCCTTCCCACAGACTCCTCTGCCCACCCCTCCGTAACCCCCTCGCCCCCTTCTCCCACCCACCACTCTCCGTCCGTCCATCGCGCCCGAAATCCCGACTCCCCGCCCCGACCGTATCGCTCACCCGCTTTCCCCCGCTTGCGCCACTGGTGAGCTGCTCCCTCAGCTTCAGTGAGCGCGAGTCCCGCCATGAGGTGCTGCCGCTGAGGCGGTTGTCGGCGCGCTGGTGGCCGGTGGCGGAGGAGTTGAAGGGGTCGAAGATGGATTTGGTGGGTTTGGCGGCTTTGGGAGGTAGGGGCGGCGGGGCGATGGGCATTGTGTGCTTAACGATATTAATGTTATAGTATCAAGTAAGAAATGTAGGGAAGGGTGGATGGTGATTTGAGCGCGGTTGCCCCGCAACGCCAGCGCGCCACGAACGGGCGTGACGAGATGCAAGCACTGAACGGTGCGTGAGGGGTGTAAACATGTACTAATAGAAGTATTTACCATATTGCTCGTATGCACGGTGCAGAATGATTGCCCAGAGAGAACTTCGGATCTACATTCATGTCTGACAGGAGCACAGCTGACGAGCCACCATACATGTACATGTCAAAACCCCTTCCCCAACCTGACCGTCTCGCCACCACTCCCATACCACAACGCGCCCTTCCGGAACTCCAGACCCTTCTCCTCTCCAACAACCCACTCGCCACCCTCTCCGACCCCGTTCTCCCTGGGCCAGTACTCCGCCCGCAACCAGGAGTTAATACCTTCGATCGTCTCGACCAACTGCTCGACCTTGGCACGATCCACTTCCCCCTCCGCAGTCTCAAAGTCACGTTTCGTGATGAAGCGACCGATTGTCAGATGAGCGGAGGGTATCACATAACGACTCGCGACCTTCACGCCCGTCGTCGAGGCTTGGGCGTGCAAGTCCCGGCGGAGATGGTGGTAGCTGTAGTCGTCCTTCGGCGGCGCTGAGCCATGCCCGGAGGGCTCGCCGGCCGCGGGCACGAACGAGAGAGCGAGCGCTTGGGCGTCGTAGCTCAGCAGAGGCTTCACGAGGCGTGCGCGGTGCTGGAGCGTGTAGTCCGTGATCTCCGCGACGTGAGGCAGCATCTGGGCGACGAGGGCATCGATCTCCGGCGCCGTGAGGGAGTGCGTGATCTCCAGGGCGGTCATGTGCAGGTTCTCCGGCGGCATGGTCCACAGGTCTGCCCTTGCGATCAGTTCGACCATGCTTCGCGGGCTTTGCACCGAGGGTTCGGGGACTCACTGGGCACGACTCTGACCAGTCGCCGCTGCACCTCACCTATCAACGATCTGACCTTGACCGGCGGCCGTGCCCAGAAGACGAGACAATGCCGCCAGTCGGTGAATCCGGGCTCGATACTCGGGTCCTCAAGCTTGGCTAGGATCTCATCCACGCTGACGCCCGGGAAGTCCGGAGCGAGTAGTTTGACTCGCTGTTGGGCATTGCGAGTTGTGCGGTGGGTGGTGTAGCGGGCTTGTATTTGAGCCTGATATGTATATGTATGTCAGTAGTATTCCAAATGGATTGGATCTTTCGGGAGCGTACTGGTGGGGGGGGAAGGGGACATTATTTACCGGGTCATGATTGCAGGCTTCAAGAAGGCCATCATAGGGGTTGTCGGAGTGAGCTAGTGTGGTGTGGCCGCTCAGGTCTTCGAAGGTGTAGTACGCGGACATCGCACTCTCTTCTTATCGTTTGCTCCATCTTGGCAGACGTGAGGTGTGCTGAAGGTTTGCGTGCATCGTGGTGAAGCGGTGTTTTTACCCGATCTAGACCAACGCCGCCAGCCTCGCCTGATCGTTTTGGCAACAGCGACTTCTGGCACACTTTCTATATCCATTCACGACGGCTTGTTCTTCGTTCACTCCTCTCTCCATCTTCGCCACATCTTTGCAGCTTTGAGGCAAATGTGGTGGAAGTGTTGAGTATCGAGATGACGGCTAACCAAGGCTCTCTACCTTCATGACTAGGATGTCAATCATGCATGGCTGAATCTATCAAGCTAGCCTCGCCTCGACCGCGCCGCCAACTATTCATCAACTCGATCCAGTCCTCACAACCCTCCAGAAACTGCCGCCAGACAAGAAAGAAAGCTTCCGAGATTTCTCAATCCCGGAAATCGTCCGGCCGGGACGAAGCAGCCAAGCCCTCTCTCCCTCCTCGGCCTTGCACACTAACGATCAAACCGCTCCGACGGATCGACCGCATCAGGCCGATCCCCCACCGTTGGGCAAGGGGGATGGATTACATCGGTATGCCGGGCCTCGCCGCTATACCGCTGTCGGCTTCCCCTCGACAGGAACGGGCAGTGGCTTGACCGGCTAAGCAACTAATCATCTGACCGAGCCGAACGTCAGCAGAGCCGCATCCGATTAGATGATGCTGGATTATTGGAGTTGGGAGACGACAGGGCAGTAGCCACGCCACTGGTGGTAGCTGCGAACCCGCAAACGGCGTCATGCCCAAAGATCAGCCCCCTTTGGCGCCGCAGCGGCTACTGTTCGTTGATGACTCTCCAGCCCTGCCTTTGCGACGTCGAACCAAATCCCGGCAAGCCAAGGCCCACACAGCCCGGGATAAGTGGGAGAAACACAAGAGCAGTGTCAGTCGCTCCGCGACCTCGGCTGGAAGCTCAGCGGTCTTTAAGAAGCAGGCGCGGTCCGACTCTGCTGCGCTGACTTGGGAAACGGACGAGGACAGGGGCTCGAGCTACTCACGTCTCGAAGCTGCAGACGAGTCCCCGGACGCCCTAGGTGTCGACCGATGGACTCCCAGACCGGGCCACGGCCTCGCTGTTCCGTCGACCATACCCAATGTCACCTCAGCAAATACAAGCTCACTCTCACCCGAGCTGTTATGGCCCGCTACCTTGTCAACTCCGATCTCACCTGTCTTCGGCGCGCTACCGGCAAGCACGTCCCGCATAGAGCACTCCACCATGGTTGCAGGGATCGCGGACTACTGTAAGTTGCAGTCACTGAACCGTCTCAAGATCAAGACGCTCAATCCTTGTCTTAGGTTTCAACGTCGTCTTCAAGAACACACTGCAACCGCAACAAATCTCTCCATGGTTCACAGCGTTCAGTCAAAGCCCAGTCGTCTACCACGCCGTGTGCTACACCGTCGGAGTGCACCAAGTGCTCAGCGGCAGTGGTACTGCGGCTGCCGTCGAACAGCAGACTTTGACGCACAAGGGACAGACTATCAAGTTGACCAACGAGTTGCTAAACGACCTTGAAAACGTGGACGCTGAAGCGATGATACTAGCGATGCTCATACTGTGGAGAGTGAATGCCACCAAACCCAACAACCAACAGGAGGAGACGCTGCTGTTCTCGCCGTACATGCAGTGAGCCAACTGGCTTAGCGTATACGGTCGTGCAGAGGCTATCGAAATGCATGCTCAGGCGTTGTATTGGCTAGTAGAACAGATCGGCGGCCTCGAGAACATCAAACTTCCGGGTCTGCAAATGGTTCTTTCCATGTACGTAGCGTGTGACTGTTCTTCTCACGACCAACAAGCTAACATCAACAAGCGGCGACCTGATCGAGGCAAGCGTTCGCTGTTCGAAGCCTCGTTTCCCATGCATCTGGGACGTCAGCGGATGCCTTCGGGCCCTCCATCCCATACTACGCTCATCGCCACGGGATGTCGCTGGGTCTGGCTTTGCAAGTTGTGTACCCCGTGGCTTGCCGAAAGGGGCATTGGAAACTTGGAAACCTTCCAGTGGATTGCAAGTATCGATCACCTCCTCGCCCGAGCCCAACACGTCCGACTCGACGATGCATTCTATGGAATTCTGATCTCCGCCCGTAACGGCATCGAACATGAGGTACTGGCACTGCCCAAGGTGGCAAGAGCTTTCCGACTTCGAAAAGGGAGGGCTCATTCTTCGCCACCTACGAGACCTGTCGGATCACGGCTTTGATCTACTCCAACGCTGTACTCTTTCCAATGCCGGCCAGCAGTGGCTGGCTTCTCAAGCTCCTAGACGAGCTCAGGCAAACCATCGAGGTCTCGAACCTGTCGCTGTGGCGAGAAGATACGTCGTCGCTGTTGGTGTGGACCTTTTTCGTCAGGACCACGGCTGCTTACAGAACGGTCTATAGCAAGTTCTTCCGGGATGCGCTCATTGATACGCTGACTGCACAAGGAGTTTGTCGAGGCCTGCAGCTGAGGCCATCCTAAAGGATTTCTTGTGGACCAACAGCTCTTGTGGGCAAGGTGCTGCCGTGCTATGGGGGATGATGCAACTGGCGGCTCTTTGACTATCCATATCGTGCCGATTGGAGCCCTGTCTCCGGAAACGGCACTCGCACATTCGGTGAATGACGATATCCTTCACTGGGATCGTACGTGACGATTCGGAACGGCTTTCGCAGGCGTCGCAGCGATGATCTCAGACGTACGACCAGGAGTTGGCTGCTCCAGAGAATTGGTTCCAGTACTCATAACACTGGATGAAACCTTCGGTGCTTCGGGAGCTGGCGAGCCTGCAACCCTACGGCTTCGATCTGGGAATCGTTCCACTTCGAAGGACAAGTCACACTAAACATGTAAAAAGTCGAACGGAATCATGATATGCTCGTTGAACAGACCCGGGGCGATCATCCTGTGATCGTTGCCGAGGGGAACGCGCGTAGTGTATCTGTTATCCAGAACTGCGCTTACCCGGTCCCAGGAGGGAGCAGACGGTGGGACCATCAGGAAATAAGTGCTTTGTCGTGACATTGGACGTTCCGTCACCACTGCCGTCGCCGCTGGGCATTTCCTGCGTCCACTTACTCGTACGGCCCGGTCCAACCCGGCCGTGCCGTCTGAGCCAATGGCCACCTCGGACCAAGACACGACCAGCGTGCCTGCAGGAAAACGTGCCATCGAGAGTCCACTAACGATTCACGCTGCAGACGAGAAGCTCACCTCGCGACATACATATAAAGTGAGCAAGATGGCCGCCGATGCCCTTCAAAATTTCCCTCGCGGCATCGCCCGGACGAGCTGTCTTCCTGATCAGCATGGCTGCCGTCACACTCGTCACTCTCACGGCGCTTGCTACGCTGGCTGAGCCGGTCGTGGCCTTCGGCGCGCCATACCACCACCCATATCCCGCAGGGAACAGCAACTGCTCTTCATCCGATTTGGCTCAGCTTGCGCTTGGAAAAGTCCTGAGCGATGCCGCGCCTGTCTTCGGGATCTACGCAGATGTCGAGAGCAGCACATCTACATGGTCAGCAACGATCTGGCGGTCGACTTCCGACGAAGTACTAACATTGGACAGGATGAGAGAGTACGCGGACGATACTCTCATCGTGCACATGAACCTCCCCGGCACCCACGATGCAGATACTTGGAACTACAGCCTCGCCACGCAGCAGTCTCTCGACCATGTGACCGGCCTGGCGAATATCACGGAGTTCGACCCTGCTGCCTACAGATGTCAAGACCTTTCGATGGTGAGTATGCTGGACGACGGGATCCGCGTGTTCGACCTGCGCTATGCGTTCGATGTCACCAATACCACGTTGGTCTTCTGGCACGGTCCGGGGTTGGTCTCCGAGACCGCCACGGTGGACGATGTGCTCTTTGGATTCTACCGCTGGTTGGACGATCACCCGTCGGAAGCACTGTTTCTGAGTTTCCAATACGAAGGCAGTACGACGCCCTACGGAAGCAACGATGCTGGCGTACAGTTGCAGCTGTTCAACGCCTTGACATCACCCGCAGCCAGGCAATACTTTCTGCAAACCACTGGCAGCATCGGCACGCTTGGCGAGGCCCGCGGCAAGATCACGCTGCTCAAGCGCTTCGGCAACGATATGCTGCCCGCCTACTACACAACTGCGTTGCCAGGCATACACTTTAGCCCAACCAACTGGACCGACAACTCTCCGAACATCACCTTGGTGTACAACAGCTCCACGGGCGCAACCGCCTATATCGAGGACTACTACCAGCCGCTGACGCCCGCGAACTCGACCGCCGAGGAGAACATTCAGTGGAAGGTTTGTCTGCAGTAGAGCTTGATCCTTTATTCTTCTATTGCTAACGAACCCATCTAGTTGAACGCCACCGAAGCCCACCTCCGCATGGCAGCGACCACGCATCCCAACGACCTCTTCTGGAGTTTCGCCTCCAGCACCAACCTCGTCAACAACCCGCCGGTCACGCCCGCGATACAGGCCCTCGGCAACGGCAGCCTCACTCCCAACGGAGGAGTGAACCAAAGACTCGTGCCGTTCTTGGAAGGCATGAAGGGGAAGCGGCTGGGCATTGTGATGTTGGATTTCTACGAGCAGCCGGCGGGACTGCTGCCGTTGTTCTTGAGCTTGTTGCCGCCGAATGGCAGCAGTGGGGGTGGCGGCTACTGAGAGAGGCACTTCGAGGGTTCCGAGCAAGATGGAATTGCGGCTAGATTGACGTTGAGTTAAGTAGCTCAAGGCCTCGAGCTGTTATACCACTGGAACCCATGTCTCACGAAAATTGTTCAATCGAAAGGTCTGCAAAGCTATCGATGTGGCCGGTGGCGGCGCCCCATCTGTGACATCGCTCATTGACCTGCTGGCCGGATGTTCCAGCATACATGTGTACACGCGGCACTTCCATTGCTTTCTGAAGATATGGGAGCACACGAGCGATCTTGATGTCGTCTGGTTCCATTGCATGTATACGAGCCGTCTACAACTTATAGCTTGGCGGACTCCTTAAGCTCACCGATCTTTAATCGGTCCTGGTACTTCTTCATGACGGACTCGTTGTGATACTGTGCTTGCCTGGTCAGTCGCTTGTCCAAGCCATCCCGCAACAGAAGGCCCAGGATTGCGGCAATTGATGATACTGAGGGATGCGCTTGACGTACCTTCCAGAACTGCTTGCTCGCATCCTTGCCCCCGACCCGCTTGAGGATCTTCGCTCCGCCCGGGTGCTCGTCCACGAAGCCGCCCATCTCGTATACGCTGTTGTCTATGATGATGTAGAGGCCCTGCGAAGAGAGATTTCAGCATGGATGCTAGGCGGTATTGTATGTACCGGGTCCAGACTCCTCCTGCATACCTTGTCTTGGGTGCTGTGCTCTTTCACGTCGTTGGCTGTGAATTGCTTCGCCATGACGGCTCGGCGCACGTTGATGAGCGAGTCTGGGGGTGATGGACCTAGCGTTTTCGGTGGATGGAGAAGGGTTGCCTCGCGAGGTCGCAAGAACAGCGTCGCCGTACGGGCTCGATGGCGGATTGGAAGGGGAAGAGATGCTGTGAACGACGAGAATCAGGACGATATTCCCGGTCGACGTGAGAAACCGAGCTTCAGGTTCACTTTGTGCTTTTGCCGAGGTTGTTTCACTGACGAAAGGCTTCTCGCAACATCAGACGGCATCGTCTACAACAGGACCACGCCGTCGACGACAAGTCCCATCAGAGCTCGTATGGCTGGCGAACTCGCGCGCTCTGAAATCAGACATCATCCCGGACAATATCTTACACACACACATCTGCGTCGTCGTCAAAAGGTCCAAAGCGTCGGCATTATTATTGACTCCTCGGCGAACACTGCCCCGAGCAGGTGTATGTCATGTATAGCGGACGATGGCATATAACGGAGATGCATGAAGCGCCCTCTCCATCCCTCCGCTGCTCATGAGACCGCCAAGGCATACTTCGTACCTGATATATTCTCATTCTTCGGCTTGTCGGTGCCTTCATCAGCGTCCACGTCCACCCTCGTTCCGATCGGGTAACCCGGCGGCGACCAAACGTTGAAACGCCGTCGCCCGTCGGATCCACCGCCCGAGCGTTATGGCCACCGGGGTGTGGGGCGTTTTCTGGGGTTGTGGAGTGTGCTGCGCAAGTCGAGGCCGGTCCGGCTCTCGACGGGGATGCGGTTGAGCAGCGTCGTTGAGAGAAGAGAAGACAGGACGACGTCTTCGTGTTCGTCGGAGGAGGCACTCCCGTATCGGACTGCGGCCCTCGATTCCTAACAGTAGCGGTTGACTGTCCAGAGTATATTGTTATACAAGTTGCCAACGAAGAACGAGGCCGACTCTAACTCCCCTAATCGCGGAGGTATACTGCCTAAACGGCGCGCATAGCCGGCGTAGGTCCAGTAAGGTAAGCTACATCCATACATGTAGCTGCCCACCCACCCTCTGATTCGCGGGACCCAAGGTACACGCAGCGGACGGCGAGAGGTTGCATGCATGTGCCCGCCATGTGTCTGTCTAGGAGCGACCCGCGTCCGCGGTCATTTGCCGATCCTACCAGCATCACTTGATCGCTGATGACACCCTTCGACTCTCGGACCGTCTGATGACCCCTCCCTGTGGGCCGACACTGCTTGGCTCTAGGATGACCTCCGAGCGTTTCGCTGTCTGCTGAGCGAGTGCTTGAGTCCTCTGCCACGAGCTGCGTCAATTCTTTCTTTCTCTTTGAATAAGCGTCGCAAAGCATTGGCTGCCTTGAAAACCATGTCGTCGAGCAGTCAAGAGGAGAGAGGGTACGGGGAGGAAGCGAAGAACAAGGACATCGCCTACAACGAAGTCCTCCACGACCATGATATCGCCAAGGTCACCACGCAAGATGCGCGGCACCATGCGCAGCTCACGGAGGAAGAGCTGGTGATGCAGAAGAAGTTGCGACGCAAGATCGACACCTTGATCATGCCGCTCGTCATCATGGTCTAGTAGGCACACACGACCCACGTACCATAACGACGGCATGAGGACCGACGCTAATGACAACACAGTCTCATGAATTACATTGATCGAAACAATTACGCCGCAGCAAAACTGCAGGGTCTCGTCAAGGACCTGAACCTCAAGGGCAACGAGTACGAGCTTGGCCTGTCCATCCTCTTCGTCGGCTACGTCTTGATGCAGGTTCCCTCGAACCTTCTGCTCAACTTCTCGGGTCGCCCATCGTGGTACATCGGCTTCTTCGTCATCGCCTGGGGACTGGTCTCGCTGCTCACGTCTCAAGTCAAGACCGCGGGCGACATCATCGCTTGCCGCTTCATCCTCGGCCTGGTCGAGGCGCCTTTCTTCGCCGGCGTGCTCTTCTACCTCAGCAAGTGGTACACCAAGGGCGAGCTCAACCTGCGCATGAGCATCTTCTACTCCGGCTCGCTACTGAGCGGCGCCTTCGGCAACCTCATCGCCGCGGGTATCCTGAGCGGTCTGGCCGGCAGGAACGGTCTCAGTGCCTGGCAATGGCTCTACATCATCGAAGGCTCCATCACGATCGGCATCGGCATCATCATCGTCTTCGTCCTACCCGACTTCCCCCACACCTGGAAACTCCTCTCCCCCGAGATGAAGCACGTCGCCAACCGGCGCATGGCCGTCGACGCCGCCGACTCCGACATCGACGAAGCGGGCGGCATGTCGCAGATCAGGGGCATGAAACTCGCCTTCCTCGATCCCAAGACCTACGTCCTGGCCATCATGTACCACGGCACGACGGGCGCCGCGGGCTTCCAGAACTTCTTCCCCACCCTCACCAAGACGCTCGGCTACAGCAGCACCATCTCCCTCATCCTCGTCGCCCCGCCGTACATCTTCATGGTCATCTGGTCCCTGGGCCACAGCATCGCCTCGGACAAATTCGGCAACCGCTTCTGGTTCTTCGTCTACCCCATCCCCCTCGTCATCCTTGGCGCCCTGCTCTTCATGTTCGTCGACAACTTCGGCGGCCGCTACTTCAGCCTCTTCCTGCTCGTCTTCGTCTTCGCCACCAACGGCACCATCTACGCCTGGATCGCGAACGCCATCCCGCGTCCCCCCGCGAAGCGCGCCGCCGCCCTCGCCTTCGTGAATAGTGTCGGCAACGCCGCGTCGATCTGGACGCCGTTCACGTATAACGATTCCCAGGCCCCGCATTATGTCACGGCGATGGGTATCAACATTGCCCTCGTGGGTGTGGCGGGCATCGGTGCTTGTGTACTGAGGTGGCTCCTGACGAGGGACAACAACCGGCTCGAGCGGATGGCCAACGCGGATGCGACTTTGACTGAAGCTGATCTGGCACACCTCCGGAAGACCGCTGAATTGGAGGGCATTGATATTGCTGCTGCTCGGCAGTTGCAGAAGAGCTACAGGTATGTGACCGCCGATCCATTTGGTATTCTTGGCCGTTTGCTGACCATTGTTCACAGGTACATGATTTGAGGAGCCCTCCTAAGTACTGGCGATTGGCGACGTATATCTATGAATCCGATGTAGCACAAGAGAAATAAGCGGGCTTGTTTTATCATCACACTTGCCGTCCACTCTGGATGTGAGACAGGTGCCTTTCGTGCCGTAGCATGACCCCTCGTTCAACAAGCAGCGCTTTTCGGCAGGTAATGTATTGCCTCGCCTGGCCCGCTGCATTTTGGCAGATTCCGAGATCAGTGTCCCGACGGCCATCACGACCACCGCCCATGGAGTCTCAAGATGCACTCACCACGTCCGTGGCTTCGAACAGCCAGCAACTGATACTGTTCGCTCGTTGAACGTAACAATGGACCCGCGACTCTAGATCTATCGAATGCGCGGCTATCACGTGCCAACGCTGGGGTATCCACGCTCTCCCTACTCACCGCATCTTGATCACAATCATAGCTAGCGTCATGGCCTTCCCCCCACACACCAACACCATCAAACCTCCTTGACAAACCCAATCTCCACCAGCCTCTCTGTCGGCACCTTAAGATTCGCCATCTTATTCCGCGTATTATCTCGCAGGAACAAGAAAGTCTTGAGCAGCAGTTTCCGCCAGAGGGCCGTGCCGCGCTTGACGTGCATCTCCTCCTTGCCGATCACGTACAGCACTCTATGGTCGTAGGCGGCTTGCAGCTGGCCGAGGGTGAGCTCGTTGGGGACTTCTTCTGCTTCTTGGGACGAGGAATTTTTGGGGGATGTCGTCTTTTCTGGGTCGCTGGCGGTGTTGTTGCTGTCGTTGTTGTTGTTGTCGGCGTTGTGCGCGGGAGAGGGTGCGCGTACAGAAGACCCGGCGCCGCTCCGACTCTTGTCCAGGACGTACTGCCGCACGTGCCGGTAGATGATGGCGGCCAGATCCGGCGTGACGATCTCGTCCATGAAGCCGTGTCGGCAGATGACCCGGTAGCAGTTGGGGAGCAGTCGGATCTGCGAGACCACGAAGCGCTCGTCGGCGGGCACGGTCGGGTACTCCAGGGGCCGCATGTGGAAGAAGACGATGACTTCCGGGGCGCTGACCAGTTTGCTGATGAAGTGGCTGAAGGCCGTGGGGGTGTTGATGCCGCCTTTGTCGAAGAAGATGCCGAAGCCGTTGGTAAAGGAGATGGGCTCGCCGCCTTTGCTGCCTTGTTGGCCTACGAGTCGGTAGACGCCTTCTGCGTCGGCTCGCACGAACTGCGATAGCGGCCGGCGGTCTTCCTTCTCGGCTGTCCACTGCTGCTCTTTGCCATACCTCCAGAGGATGAGGATGGCGGCGAGGACGGCGGCGAGAGTGATGGTGAACCAAGCGCCGTCGGGGACTTTTGTGAGCGCCGAGGACAGGAAGGCGCCGTCCAGGCAGGCAAAGACCGCCCAGGGGAGAACGACGAGCCAGGGTCTGACGCGCCAGACGAGAAGAGCAGCCAGAGTGGTCATGCAGGTGTCGAAGAATGTGACGAACATGACGCAAACGCCATAGGCGTTTCCGAGAGCGGTCGTGTTCTTGTAGACGGCCGTGATGATGACCGTGCCGACGCAGAGCAGGTAATTGACCAGAGGTACGTAGAGCTGGTTGTGATACCTCTTCGACGTATGAATGACCTGGATCTGCGGGAAGTAGGACAGCTTGATGATCTGCGATAGCAGCTGGAAGGTCGCCGTGATGATGGCCTGCGAGGCCACGATGGCCGCCAGGATCGCAATAACCAGGATGAAGACTTTGCACCCTGGTGGGGCCGTGGCGAAGACTGGGTAAGCGTACGCTTCCGGGTGGACCGCGATGTATGCCGCCTGCCCGATGTATCCGAGCAGCAGGGTAGGCAAGCAGTATCCGAGCCAGCTGATCTGGATCGCACGCATCGAGAAAGCACCCAGATCGGCGAAGAGGGCTTCGACACCGGTGAATGCGAGCAGCACACCTCCCAGCGATCGCCATCCGTCCGTCTTGTGGCGTATCAGGTATCCGAAGGCTTCTCCGGGATTGAATGCTTTGAAGACTCCTGCGTCGTACAAGACGATGTTGTAGATGCCAAACGAGGCCAATAAGCCCAGCCAGAGGATAATGACCGGCGCGAAGGTAATGCCGATCTTGGTCGTCCCGAAAGGCTGAACGACGAACAGCAGGACCAGGATCCCGCAGGTCGTGCCGACGACAGTGGCGTGGCTGATGTCGGCAACCACCACGTTGAGCCCTTGCACGGCGCCCAGGACCGACTGCGCGGGGGTGAGGACGCCGTCGGACATGACCATGGTGACGGCAAGGACGCCGATCGTCTTCAACACACCCTTGAGGAAGTTCGACCGCTCGATCGTCTTGCGGACGTGCAGGTTGGAGGTGTGCATCTCGTTGGTCGTCCATCGTTGCAGCTGGACAAGCGGTTCCTCGCGCGGGTCGCGATTTGTGATGTTGGCGTATCTGGAGAGTAGTGAATAGCAGCTGAAGGTACCGCCTGCCGTGAGCCGTCAGTATGTATCTCGCCTTGTTCATGCCGAGACGACTCACCCTCGCCTTGGTTGTCCGCATGCAATATAATGAGGATGTACTTCAAGGTCACCATCAAGATCAGCGACCAAATGATGAGCGACAGGACTCCGATCAGGTCGTCCCGCGCTGGCGCCGTGTTGCCGAAGACACTGGAGAAGACGTAAAGCGGGCTGGTGCCGATATCGCCATATATGACACCGATCGACTGGTACGCCAGGAAGAACAGTTGACTGCCTTTGAAGATCTGCTTCTGCTTGTAGTCTCCTGGACGCCGTAAACCGGATTCCTCGGGGTCCTCAGGGTCGAGTGATTTCGCATCCATGGAACGGCCGCGGGAGAAAGAGCGGCGGCCCATGGAGATGGTACGTGAGAATACCTGCATAGCGTCTGTCAGTTGCGATCGACGTTTCACCCACGCATTGTTCCACTTACGATGCCATCGTTGAAATCGGTGCCGGTGGTGTTCGCAACGTCACGGGAGCGAGCGCGTCGGATCTGGTCGACGTCGTCGTCGAACTGTATGGTGGTGTTCGCATTGGCCATCTTGTCGCGTGTCACCGCTACCCGACAGGGCGTTTGCTGATCTAGAGTCGGGAAGCCTCAAAATGAGTCTCAATGCTTGTTGGTTGTCGGTTGTTGTGAAGTAGAGGGAAGAGTCGAAGCTCTTAAAGCAAGATCGGGCTGCTGGAGCTCAAGGTGCTGCGTATCCTCCTGTACCTGCAGTCGTCCTCCCACCGCTTCCTCAATATACCGAGCTAGGTGAGGTCGAGAGGTTTGCACGTGCGAAGGATCCTGGTGTTGCGTGGTCGCGACAGCGGCGTTCGAGGTATCGGAACGCGGACGACACTCGTTCACTTTGTCGCACTCGAGTGAACGGTCGGCGAGACAGTTGATGAGCGTACCAGCCTATATCCTCACGATGGTCCAGACTTGCGCTCTTTTCTTCAGTCTACTCAGCCGCCACGCAGTGTGATGATGAGCCATTTATCGACGAGCCAGAAAATGCCGCAGCCCAAACCCAAGCCGGATCTGACGCAGACTGTCACCGCCGTTGTCAGTTCTCACAAGCACCTTCAAACATCATTCACTTCCAATGGTACTACTGGCGGGCAGTACTTACGCGAATGATGTTGTCAGATCCTCTATTTATCGTTGAGCGCGCGCAATTGCCAAGTCCTTGCGTTTGCGCTGAAAGACGTCCGAGACTGAGGGGTGCATGAGGGTGGCCTGGTGGTCCGGTCCGGGTATCGTCACACTCTCATCCTCGTACAGATGGCTGAGGATGGCGGCATGAGCACTGGGCTATGGGGTTATCAGGAAGCATACCCAGAACTCGACACAGCACCATCTTCGGGACAGCCTCTGGTGGGACGTTATGGTCATCGCCAGAGCAACGCGGTGCAACAGGAATGCGCCCGCCGCTGAGACGGTGCAGGGTCGAACAGAGCCTCCTGCACATGGGCGCCGCATTTTATTGACACGCGGGTCTCGAAGGACGTGTGTACGCAATCGCAGTGCGCGCTGCCAATGCGATCAGACGCCAGGAGTGCGAGGCTGAGATAGGGAGAGGGAGCATACCGCTATAGCAGTCCCGCAGAAGTTGCACTTTAGGCCAAAGGCAGTAGCACCGGCACTGACTAGGATACGGTATATCCAAGAATACAGTCAATGAAGGAGGCGTACACTGAAGGATGTACCGCCAATCCTTCCCCCCTTGGCAGCTCAGCCTTTCGCGCGTAAGCAGCTGGGTATATTAGAGCGAAGAAATCCCAATTGTAGGTATCAAGCAGACGTTGCGTTACGTTTATTCCTCTCCAAGATCATCCCGTGAACGATACTACCATGCCGACCAAAACCTACATCCACGTCGTAAAAAAAGCAGCCATCGCAGAACATGCCTCCCTCGAAGTCGATCTCTCAATCCTCCCGACTCCAGGCAAAGGACAGGTCCGTGTCCGTTCGGCACTGTTCAGTATCACCTACAACAACCTCACCTACGCGCGCATGGGCAGCATCCTGAAATGGTGGGACGCTTTCCCAGTACCCGAGTCACTACCGGCTCCCTACGGCGACCGGTCAAAGTATGGTATCGCGCCTTGCTGGGGTTGGAGCGAGGTACTGGAGTCGAAAATTGATGGCATCGACGTGGGAATGCTGCTGTTCGGTTATCTGCCGTTGTCCGGGCTGCCAGTCGATTTGCAGCTGGTTGCGGGAGATGCAGAGGGCCACATGGTCGATGTGAGTGAGCAGCGGAAGACGCTCATGCCGATTTACAATCGGTATATCATCCGCGATCCTGATATGCGATTGAGCGAGCTCTCGCCGGAGAGGGTGGAAGACATGGGGCGTGAAGCGGTGTACCGGCCAGTCTGGGAATGCGGGTACCTGCTCAATAAGTTCAACCTCAGCGATCCGTTCGTTCACCCTGCTGGACATCAAGGCCCGCCTGATCAACCTTGGGGCAAGGCGCAGGGCGACCTCAGTTCTGCTGTCTTGATCATCCTCTCGGCGGGCGGGAGGACAGCGCGCTCCTTCCTGGACGGGCTTGTCCACAACCGTGATCAAAAGACGGGCCCTCTTGCTCTTCTTGCCATCACGAGCACCGCGATCGAGGCTGTTGTGAAGAGCGCAAGGTTCCCGATGAAAGTGATCTCTTACAAAGCCATCCCGGAGCCAGAGTCGATGATCTGGGTAGCTGAACACCGACCGGCGAAAGTCGTTGTTGTCGATTTCGGAGGCCGCAGTAATTCACAGGCGGACTTGGCTGAGGCACTGAAGCGGCATCTGCCTACCACGGACGCATTCACGGTCGGCGTCGGTAACGAACCGAAAGCGGACACTCTTGAGGAAACAATAGCAAAGCTGCGCAGAGCAAGCGTCCTGCCGAACCGAGTCCAGATGAACACGGGTCCAATCCGCGATGCAATGGTTGAAAAGATGGGCGCGGAGGCGTATTTCCCGATGGTCAACCGGGAGTGGACGAGTTTCGTCGAGCGCGGGAACATGGAAGACCTCCGCATCCTCTGGGAAGAGCGTGTGGAGGGTGAGAGCGGTATCGAGGGAGCCTGGGAGACCATTTGCAAAGGCGAGCTGCCGTCGGATGCTGCGTTTGTGTACAAGCTGTAGGAGGAAAGGAGCCGAGAGCCTCGATCGCCACGGGGCGGTGGCTATAGCTCACCTGACCTATGTGTAGACCTCGACCGACCAATGCGACCGATGTCCAGCCCGCCCGTCTCAAACAGGCTTACATTCGAAGTCTGCAGGACGTTATGTAGCTAGTCATCTGTAGTTGCCTCCCTTGGAGGGGCAGATCCCTTTTCGCCCTCCTAAGTAGCGCAGAACACTTCACTACGCAACTCGACAATCGGAGAACAACGTAACTGTCTACCTCTCGAGTCGCTAGTTAAGGAGCGCCACTGCGCTGTACCTTATAGCACCTTGCTTTGCTTCGAAAACACCATGCGGCCTTGCCACTTCCTAAGCTTCTTCCCGTACAATTGCAGGATGATCAAGATGATGATCGACGCTCCTGTAATGCCAGCCTGCGCACCGAAGGCTGTGGCCGGACCTGCACTCGTGACCCATTCGATCTGGATGAATGTCGCCATGAACCCGGACCAATTTCTGCTTGCCGTGACCCACGCACCGACTTCTCCGGAGCCTTCCGGATAGCAGTCAAGCAGATATGCATTGATAGCTGTAGTGACGATCATGACGCCGATCGTCTGGACGGCGGAGAAGACTGCGAGAACCATGTAATGCCATTGATGTTGGAGGGCGAACCCAATGACGATGACAGAAACGAAGAGGAGCGCTGTTGCCGGATATGCGATGATGAGGCGAGCCTCTGGGTCGATATGTCCGTCGTGCCGGCGAGCGTACAGACGACCAACGGTGTCGTGCAGCCAGTGACCGGCGAACCAACCGATCAGTGGGCCAATGATGCCGAAGAAGTAGAAATAGCCTACATGGGATGGTCAGCACATGTGTCGAATGGTCTGCACCCTCAAAACGAACACATACCAATGTCTCGTGGCGTAAACCCGTAGAATTCCGTCAGCCAGATGCTCACGGTGGTGTTGACTCCGATGACCCAGGCAAAGTTGAGGAAGTAGTAAACAGTTGTCAAAAGGACAGGCAGCTTGGTGATGGCAACGATTGGGCGCATCAGGGACTCCGTCAGGCTCCGTTGGTGGAACGACTTGGCTTGGTCGATGCCGATGAGCCGCTGGATACGAGAGCCTTTCGGCACCCGCTCCGACTCAGGAGTCGACCGGGTGTACAGCGTCTCATCCAAGAAGAAGACGGTAAGGATCAAAGCGATTCCAGCCAGGATCGTGCAGAGCCAGAAAGCCCATCGCCATGTCGTGCCGCTCACGATGAAGGCAGTGATCAACGGACCGAGATAAGGACTCGTGATGATGGAGAATTCGACCCAATTGATGGCACGAGCATGCTGATGGAAGAAGAACAGGTCCTTGATCCACATGAGCGCGCCGCCCTGGCCGACGGAACAGAAGAGGCCGTTCACGATACGGGCGGCAAGGTAGCTCTCGAAGGACGTGGCCGCGGCGGACCAGGCGCAGGTCGCAAAGAAGACGATTTGGAAGACGAGGGCGACCGGCAGGCGGCCGAAGTAGTTGGCGAATGCGACGACGAAGAGACCACAGGCACCAATGGCGAATATGTTGCCCACGACGGCCTTTTGAACGGCTGCTGCAGTCATGTTCCATTCACTGTTATCCTGGCTTAGTCTCTGGCCTGATGGTAGTCACATGTGTTTGTGTGCTGTGTGTTCGTTTGCTGGGTCGGGGTTTGGGGGGGATGATCACGCACAAAGACTGTGGAATCACAGTGATAATCGCTGTGCCTCCTGTATAGTCCGCCAACGCAGCAATGTAGGCGATGATTATCAACGTGACGGCCTTCTTCCGCGCGCTCCAGTTCAGCGGGTCGTCCGGCGAATCGGTCGGCTGAGGGATGAGGACATGCCTGCCGTCCTCGGAGAGCTTGAGCCCAGAGGCGTTGTCGGGATACTGCGCGGGATCGAGCACGTAGCCGTCGAGGGCCTCGCGCATCTCATTCACCTCGGCGGCGGGGCTGTTGGAGCTGCCGGCGCTCGTGGTCTCGGCGTTGGTGGCATACTTTTCGGGCAGGTCGACGGTGTCTGCCATTGGGGCGCGCGCGATGAGAGGTAGGGATAACAGAGGGTGGGAGGGGAAGGGAGATGTGGGAGGATGGGGAGATCAGGTACGGGGTCCGACTCCCAACGTGGAAGGCGGCCGCGCAGCCAACATATACGACACGAAGCGAAACGGCACGAAGCAGGAGGAGCGAAGGAGCGAAGAAGCTGCAGCTGCCGATCTGGATGGATTCCCCGGCGCCCATGCGCGCCGCAGCACTACGGTAGTGGTAGTACATAGTGCACGCTCTTCGCGCCCTTCGCGTGCAGGCGTTGAGGTCCCCAACGGGAGCGAGCCCCGGGAGGGTAACGCCACGTGCTGCAAGGCCCCGCACGCTGCCGTTGGTTCGGTTGGCCGTCGCCCGCCGATCTGAATCTTTCCCGGCTCGCGCCGCTACGAGACGCGGGATGGGTCGTGCTGCCGCCTCCCCCGGCGCTGTCACGGCCTACTATCACATTGCTTCATTTGGAGATGAGTAGCGGCGGCGCCCACGCCTTGAGCACACGGTTTTGATTGGATCGGCGCGGCGGGCGCTACTCATCTGAGAATAGAGTGCTGCTGTGCCGTACCCCCGGCGTGGCACCCCACGACCGCCCCGCGGCTTAACTCGGGAGCTCAGCCGTGCATGGCCGGCGCTTTGCAGGCTGCGTTGTACATATGGTTAGGCCTCCAGGCGTTCACTCCCACCTCCTCCTCCTCCACGACTAAAACCCCCCATTACGCGCGCTCGAGCGAGCCAGTCGAGCCCCAATGGCCGGCGCAACCTTCTCCACCGGCCGAGGGCCTGTCCTCGTGGCCGTCATCTGGACCTGGGCCGGAGTCGCGACCATTCTCTACGTGCTGCGCGCAATCAACGCCTCCCGCGCGCCCAAAGACCAGAAGAGCTTCGTTGGCCTGCGATGGGACTTCATTTGGGTCACCATTGGATACGCATGTTCTCGTGCTTGCGCCCACATGGCGGAACACGACGTGGTTAACTCTTGCGCAGGTCAACGCTTTGATCGCCAATGCTTTCTTGACCGTCTCCGTCGTCTATGGCACCGGCAACCACCAGCCCGACTTGACCGCCCACCAAGCCGTTCACTCCGCGCTGTGGTCGTGGATTGGCCAAATCTGTGCCATTTTCTCCTTGGTCTGGGCCAGATTCGCCGTCATCGCCTTCCTGCGTGCGCTCCAAGGTCCGACATATCAGAAATGGCGCTACGCCCTCTACGCCGTTGGCACAGCGCAGGCGTTGATCAATACCATTGAGGTCATTCTGATCCTGAATCAATGCTCGCCGATACAGAAACTTTGGAATTCCAGCCTTCCCGGGACGTGCGGCTTGATTGGCGTCGCCTCGAAAGTTGGGTTCTTGCAAGGGAGTGCG
>NAJQ01000249.1:0-37523 GCA_005059865.1 Friedmanniomyces simplex
ATACTGCCAATGGCCCAGAACATCTGCAGCATCTGCGTTGCAGGGGCTCGGAGCTTGATTGGTACAATCTCACTGCAGTATGCCGGTGCGTTGGCGATGAAGATACCCCAGGGCAGGCCCTCGAGAAGCTGGGCGACGAAGATGACCGGCAGCGATTTGGCGAAGTAGAAGGAGAAGATGAAGACGTTCAAGAGCATGAGCCCGGTCAAGGTGGCCCATCGGTATCCGATGCGGCTGGTCAGCGGACCAGCGAGGAAGACGCCGATGAGCGCGCCGAGCTGCCCGGACACTTGTAGCGCAGATTGCCACTGGGTCACGATGACCCACTTGCCGGTCGCCTGGTCGAGCACGCCATATTTGCGCCTGAAGGCGTCGAGAGCGACGAAGTTGCCCATCAGGAAGACATCGTAGGACTCCATGATCTGGATGAGGTCAGCTGCGTGTTGCTCATGGCGGGTCGAATAGCTCAAGACCACTTACAATGGTGCAGGATATAACGAACGCCCAGAAGGAGGCCATGGGGTAGGCTCTGACAGCCTGCAGCACCGTCATGGTGTGCTCGACATTCTCCGCCTCGATGGCATCCGCCTTGTAATCGGCCAGTTCCGTCTTCTCTGCGAAGACGGCCTGGTGCTCGACCTCCATCTCGTGAGCATGGTGTGGTTTGGATTCGGAGGTTTGCTCCATGGTAGCAGATGCTTCCTCTAGGAAGGTCGACGTGTTAGGCGGATGGTAGAGGTGAGGGAGGTGGACAAGGGGGGACACAGCCGTAGAGAGGAAGTGGACAAGGGAAGATAAAGTACCGCAGGAGGGGACGACTGCAGTGGGACAGGGTAGTAGTGGGAGTACATCCTACGTAGGCCATTTCCCGGCGCCTCTGTGGTTCGTTCATCTCCCTCCATAGGTGGAGGCAATGTGGAGGGACCCGGGGTATGGGGTAAATGGCACTCGGGATGAGAATCTCCGAGCAATTCTTCCGCCGAGCTACCCGCAACCGAACCCTGCCCAGGCCGTCTTACCCAGTCCGACTTGTTCTGGAAGGCACACACTTCGCAAGACCTCCTTCTTCTCCTCAACAGACACTGTCTCCTTCAGCGTGCGGAAGGCCTGCTGTCCAGCCTTCAGCTCGACGACCACTTGGGATACCGTACCTTTGTGCTCAGGTGGGGTCTTATCGAGCCGAAGCACTTAGCGCGCCACCGAGCTATCCTTCCGCGCAGTTTGTACGGGGCGCTAACCCCGCCGCTCCCAGCACTACTGGGCGACATGCATCTGCCCTCGGGGCCGCCTGCCGTACAGGTAGTCGAGACCGTGTAGCTTGGTGGTCACGCGGATGACAAAAGCCCCGCAATCAGGGAACTTCGCCATGTGACAGACATATAACCACGTGAGAAGACCCGCTGTATGGTTAGCATTCTGCCGTTTGCCGCGTGCTTCCGCCATGCGAGCAACGACGAAGGAGAGGTTGCGGATACCCATTAGTCTTGCAGTCTCCCGCACCCTTTGGTATCCACTTAGGTGCTTTGGAGACCTCGGATCTGGATAATGCTGCGATCTGGTTGGATAGTTCTCCCAAGCGTGCCGTTGTTTCGATCGGACGTGGAAGATGAGCGCAGTTCTACCGTGGTTGATCCAAGTCGATTCGCCTCGTGGGTGTCCCTTTGCGGTATCTCGTCAAGTGCACGCGCTTGGAGACCCAGTACCCTATTTCATGTCCACATCCTCCTCGGCTCATGCGCCACCCTCATGCCTTACCTGGCGTTCTTTCGACGCTCGCACTTTTAGGGTCCCGTCCCACCACTTCACCACTCCACACCCATAAAACCACGGTGGATTTCTGTAGGAATCCGTAGATTTGGAGTTATCCACCGGTGGATGTCTTGTCTTGGCACAGAGTCAGACCTAATCGGGAAGGTAGCGTCTGGCACTAGTCAGGTGCAGTTGCCTTAGGCATCTATTTGGGGCAAATCACTCGTTACGTGTTTTCAATCCACCACAGCCCTACGGTGGACCACAACGTGACCCGTGCACCGTGCGTGGATAATCACCAGTCCATGGTGGATCTGGGACACTATTCACACTGCTCGCCTTTGGTAGCATCCCATGGCTCGATATCATATCTTGTTCCTTCACCTCTCGCTGCATCGAGCTGCGTCGAGCTGGAGTTCCACAGCGAACCGTAAAATGTCTCCAGCACAAATCCGCCAGCGGAGGTGATGTGCTCATTCCGGCTCGAGGTGGAAACTGTGTTCGAGGAAGGAATGACAATCAGCCCTGTGGCCCCGGAGAGGTCTCGTCTCAGCCCAGTCGAGGTCGTCTCTTCACGCCGATCGCTGTCACCGCGCCGTCCCGCATCTCAGCAAGGTTCGCGGATGTTCTGATCCCGAGTGGTCGAAATGCTCTACGAGTGCTGCAACTTTTGGACGCCTGCCATGACCCAACATCGACATATCTTACTCGCCCCGGAATTGGTTCGCTCTGAAAACTTCGCCCAGACGCCTTCTCTCCCGTGTGGTCTTGTCATTGGCCTCGAGTTCATGTGTGACACCCGGATGTAGCTCAATGGTGTCTCGTAGTCCCCCGTACGTCTCGAACTTCTTCTCGCTAATCGGCGCTTCCGACATGGCGCTATCTGGACTCATCTCGTATTTCTCGGGACCACTTTGGCCAGGTAACCCCGGTAAGTTGACTGCGAGCTTGCCCAGACCAGATTCGGAATTAACATCGGCGTCGCCGTCTCGTGTGTTTGACAGGCCCCGTTGTCTTCGCTGTCGCCGCTACAGGTAATAGATAAGGCCTGCTAGCAGAACGAAGCCTGCGACGACTCCGATGGCGTGTCTAGCGAGTTCGCCACCGGTCAGCGACGGCTGTCCTTGCATCATCATGGACATGCTCGTCCCAGAGGTTTAGTTGAACCGATTGATATGTAGGCGGGTCATGTTGGAAACCCATGGCTGACTGCCCGAGCCTGACATGTTTACCGGCGATGAATGTGGATGTTGACTCTCGAGCTACCTATCGTAATGGCAAAGACGTCGAGGCGCCAGCCCAGAGTTATATGTCGTGCGAGGAGGTGCCTGTGGAACGATACGTCGGTGGGCACACAGCTCGTTGAGCAATCGTGTGTCAGCCGGATGGTATATACCAGTAGCGCCTGCGGAGGTATTGTTGCAACTCCAGATCAGTTCCGGGATAACACATAGACTACCGGGTCTGCCGGAAGCGAGGATCACGACCTCAGCAACACGCATGAGCGAGCTGTTCGATCAACTTCGAAGCAGCGGAAATATCGTTAAACATAACTCAGGCTTGAAGTGGATGCCGCAAGATTCCGGTCTGGTTCGGGGCCTTTTCAATCGTGAGGGTGTGCAAACGACAAGTGAGGAAGATCCTGAAAGAAAAGGTGTAAGCACTAAACATGGAGCGTGGTTTTTAGGTCGTGTTCTCGATGCAAAGCATGATTTTACAACCACGGCTTGGTCGCCGCCCTACCATTGTGCGGTTCGCTCTCGCCTGCGGTTTACCGCCGCAATGTTAGCTTCGGGTCCAGTACATAGCCGTACGATGACCGGAAGCGTTTGCGTCTCTGTCGCCACGAGCGAACAGCTTCGTGAGTTGCCACTCGATCAATGACGAGGGAGATCATCGAATGCATGGGGTCCCGAAGCACTCTCAGCCAGCAGCAGCATTGCAGGCTGCCGATGAAATCAGAAGTGTCATTAGTTCAGAAGAACGTGTCGAATACCCGTTCCTCCAGAGACACTGTCTGGAGCCTCAGGCACGAAAGACATCAGTCAGCAGAGGCTGATCGCAGTAGTTGCATGCGTCGCTCAACCTCGACTCACAGATAATCGAGAGGAAAGACAAGGGCTAGATCGCTCCCTCGTTTGCTCTAGTTTGTTCCTTTACCGCTCGCCTCCGCAACTTTCTCCTGGGCGTCGCGGGCAAGCTCCCGATCCTTCTCAAGGCTCACGTGGTCGCTGTGGTCCACATACTCCCGACTTCGTTTTGGGTGGCCAAAGGGGCGTCTACGGGTGGCTGTGTGGAGGGCTTGAGGTGGCCTTGCCGAGCTGGCGCATCACCCTCATGTGAAGGAGCGATCGTACGACACTCTCACAGTTCCAGTTGTTGTTCACAGTATAGAAAGTTTCGGCGACCTTGAATCGCGAAGTCACCGAGATCTAGAGGGACTTAGCGGCTTGATCAACGCATTAGCGAGAGGTGCGTCGGCAACCGAGCCAAATGTCACAAGCAGCATGCCATGCTTTGAGCAGTCCGACTTCTTCTTGTGGTTGTTTGCAAACACGTGGCGGGAAACCCGGACGTTTGAGTGACAGGGTGATTGACGCACTGTACCGGTTTAGCTTTGTGCACCACAGTACACTTGGCCGTGCATATTTCGGGCGGCGTGATAGTTGTCGCCAGCGGAGCGACTTGCATCGTAGATTGATGCACCATATGGCGCCACCAGTAAAGTAGGGTAGCCGACCGGTCATTGCTGGGCAGGCGGCGGATGGTGGGATACAGTGGCGCGGATGGCCCTTTTCTGCGTCCCGGAACCATCTTTCAGTATGGAACTGCGCTGGCTAGCGGGATTCCAAGCCATCGTTCAGCCTCGTAGCAAGCCTGGTAGACTTTCGAGCGTGATTAAGGTGGTGGTACACTGATAGCCAAGTGACTGCCGGTGCCCGTATCATGGCTTGTTCGCGCGGCGCTCGTCGGCCGGGAGACGGTTGGCCGGAGTCTCTTTGCTATGGTTGGGGCAGCTGGTGCGGTGCTTGCCCTTTCTTTGGCTTGCTTAAGAAGCTGATCTTGAGCTTCATCAACGGTTGAAGATGTATGTGTGCAGTGTGAAAGTGCCCTGGTATTCATTCAAGATCCTAGCGCGAAGCTGTGCAGCCTAAGGCATCAAGGCATGAGTCAAGCAACATCGCGATTCTTTGGCTACGACTACGAGAGATTATGAATGCGCTGACAACAAACCGCCAGCCAGCGCAGTTATGAACGACATGCTCAAGCGCAAGCATGCGGGCGGCCATGGTCCTCACAAAGCGCCGAAGCTGGGTGGAGGTGGCGGAGGTGGAGGTGGAGGAGGAGGCAAGATGTCGATCGCGCAGAAAATGATGGCCAAGATGGGGTACAAGGAGGGCGTTGGTCTGGGCAAGGAGGGCGAGGGTATCGTCAACCCGATCGAGGTCAAATTGCGACCGCAGGGTGCGGGTGTGGGTGCGGTCAAGGAGCGCACCGAGCAGTACAAGCAAGAGCAACGGCGGGCTGCCGAGAGGCGGGGCGAGGAGTACGAAGGTAGTACCGACGAGGAACGCAAAGCGCGGAGGGAGCGGAAGAAGAGGGTGCCGGGAGGTGCTGGTACGGACATCGGGACCAGTACGCCTGGAGGGACTAGGAGACCGAAGACGAAGTACAAGACTGTTGCGGACGTACAGGCTGCGGCGCCGGGTCTGGACGTCCCGCTGCAGATGCTCCACTCGCTTGTAGACGCAACAGGGGCCACGAACAAGCTTCTTACCAATTTCAGTGGGCTCATGACACCATCGACTGCGCCGGCAGACTCCAAGGCGGAGAAGATTGCGAAGCGGGAGCGACTCGAGCTGGAGGCGTTCATCGAAGCCTGGCATGGTATTCAGGAGCAGAAGATCTACGTCGAGGAGCACGAGGGTCAGCACCAGGTCGAGCTCGAGCAGGAGAGGGATGAGCTCGAAAAGCTGCAAGCAATCGCGGAGGCAGTAGAGAGCTTGCAAACAAGCAAGTCTTCTGGTGTTGCGACGAGTGCTGATGGCCCATCAATAAATGGCTGGGAAGCTACGTTAGGGAAGCTCGAAAAGCTGCAGTCAGAGCATAAGCACGAGATTGAGCGGTATGCTTTGTCAGAGGCCGCCGTTAGCGCCATTGCACCGGTTTTCAAGCGGCACATGGCGAGCTGGGAGCCGCTGGAAAACCCAGAACTACTCGTTGATGATCTGCAGCGCATTCGGGTCCTCCTTGGTGTTGCGCCTAAGGACGAGGTAGCAACCGTCAATGGCCATGGACTCCTCGACGAGGCATACGGCAAGACGCGCCGGCAGAAGACAACATCATCATATGAGACGCTTATGTACACTGTCTGGCTGCCTAAGCTCCGGACGACTATCACAAACTGGGATGTACTGAACCATGGCCCACTGACAGCGGTAGTACAAGCCTGGCGACCGTTGCTCCCGACCTTCCTTTACAGCCACGTCGTGGATCAGCTGATCGTACCGAAGCTCACCGCTGCTCTCCAGGCATGGGATCCACGAAAACGAAACCATCACCACAAGCACTCCAACATCAAACAAGCGCAGCCTCACACCTACATCTTCCCATGGCTACCGTATCTTCCGCCTTATCACCTGGATGCCAAGGCGTCAAGCGGCCTCCTCGTCGAAGTCAAGCGCAGGCTGCGGCAAGTGCTCGAGGTGTGGGATGTCGCAGCTGGTGTGTTGCCTGGCCTGATGGAATGGCGTGACCTGTTGCGATCCGAGCTCGACCACATCCTTGTCCGGCATCTGCTTCCCAGGCTCTCGCTGTATCTCTCCACTGCTTTCGACGTCGATCCTTCCGATCAGGACTTGACACCCCTGGAGAATGTGTTCAAGTGGAAGCCCGTCTTCAAGCCCGAGGTTCTGACTCGCCTGCTCATAGCAGAGGTTTTCCCCAAATGGCTCGCTACGTTGCACCTCTGGCTGACGGCAGAAGATGCCAACTTGGAAGAAATTGGCCAGTGGTTCACGTGGTGGAAGCAGCAATTGCCAGAAGAGCTCCGGAACCGCCCCGAGATTATGAAAGAATGGGAGAAGGGCTCAACAATGATCAACGCCGCCCTCGATCTGCTCGACCAAGGCGCTCCACTCACGAACCTACCGCCACCCGCTGCCGGCCCAGCGAAGCCTATCGCGAAGGAGATGGCGAAGAAACTCGATGCGCCTCCGCCGCAGTCTCGGATGCCGCCTACGGAAGGAATGGACTTTAAGGATGTTGTCGAGGCTTGGAGCGCTGAGGAGGATCTCACGATGCTGCCCCTTCGCGAAGCTCATCCGACCACTGGACTGCCGCTTTTCCGGATTACCGCAAGTGCGACCGGGAAGGGTGGTGTGATCGCGTACTTGAAAGGTGATATTGTGTGGGCGCAGAGGAAGGGGGATCGCACCATCTACGACCCGGTCGGACTGGACGAGAAGCTGGTTGCGAGGGCTGAGGGGAAGTGAGTCGATGATTGGGGTGGGCAACCGCAGCCGAGCTGTCGAGTTCATGATGGGATGAATGTCGCAGCTCGGTTCGTCGTGAAAGGTGAGACCTCCTGTTCTTCATGCCAGATTGGGCGGTTCACCAAGCTCTCGCTAATCAGGAGGATGTTGGTGGGACAGCGTCGGGTGAGAGAGGGGTGGAGCTACCGGGGCAGATGTACTCTATCGAAAGCGAAGAGAAGTGGTGATCGGCTTCTCAAGGGGACGTGATGCGGAACACGGACATTGCAGCTCATGAGGAGTATGTCCTGACATGTGGCAGGTCAAGCCATCCCGGTAGATACTGTATCACCCTTCTGTCATACTGCAAGATTGCGAGGCCACATGCGAGCTTGCCGGCTAACGGTTACCTCTTCCTGCCATGAAGAAGACATATTGCGTACAAGTGAGAAGTGAGGTGAACTTAAGGCCGAGCCTCAGGCCACAACGCGGCTCTCGGCGAAGCCACTACGCCCCTTTCGTCTCGTCCTCACGGCGCTTAACGACACGTCTGGTTGGTCTGTACCTGCAAGCCTCCTGCAGTTGGCTCTGTTGTGCGCGTCTGTCATTCGTCTAACCTCGCGCAGGAGCAGCCGATACGGCAGATCGTGCAAGGTGAGCCGTTTCCTGGGTACGAAAATAGCACCCACAGACTCTCCTCTCGTCAGCTTCTTGACCAATTGCACCCCGGCATCCTACCTTAATCGCGACTTCACCCAATCTACAACGCGACAGATGCAGCATTATACAGCGTTATCACGGTGCTACGAAGACCCCGCAGCTTCGTTTCACGCGTCCCGGTGAAACGGTTCGCGACTCCTGTTATGCTTATGCAGTCTACGCGCTCACATTCGTCGCTGGAGTCCGAACCACGGGGATGACTGCTCGCCCACGACGCAGGCTCTCGTTATCACGCACCGCCCGGCGCAAGACTGGCTCGCACGTTCTCAAGTGAGCGCTGCTGCACGCAAGCGCTCATCCGCTGAGTGGAGCGATGAGCCAATACAATGCTTCTTACATACCGCCTCCCCCGCCTACGCCTCGCTCGGCCGGACATGCTGCTACTCACGCGCCAGGGGAGACCTACTCCCAAAGGCGCGCTCGGCCCGCGCCTGCGCAACCTTCGCTCCTGACAACAGACTTGCTGAGGGTGCAAGGAGGGTCTTCGGTGTCGGGTACGCCTCTCTCTGGAGGCAACGGCACCCCGTTCCCCTTCAGTCCCAGCACGCCTGTTGCTCTGAACCCGAGGATCCCTAGTGCTCTGAATCCTTCTTCACATACAGCCTCTCCGAGGACGCCGAACCCGACCATGGAGCCGTACAATCCAAGGCAGTGGAGCCAGAGCAGGCAGGTTTCGGGTTCGCAGATGGTATTCGGGAGGGCCGGGACTGCTGGCACCACTGAGACGAGAGAGGCCAGCGGCATGGAAAGTACGTTCTCACAGACATGTCGGAGGATGGTCTTGTGATTTCAAAGCTGCGTGAGATTTACGATTGCCTACCGACACGCAGCTGACAAGGATAACTTGCAGCTTTTATGCCCTCTCCACCTCCGCCCTACTCCCCGGAGACGTCTGATGCACCCAGACACGCGTCCGTGGCTTCGCCAATGGTCGAGAATAGTGGCTTCACAGCGTCCCCGCTACCCGCAGAATCGGCTCGGAGCTCACCACAGGTACCGATGTCGCCATCCTTTCCGCCTCCCCCAGCAGGACAATCATCAAGGCATAGAGAGCGTTCCGCTTCAGGCTTGACAGGACCAAGGGCACTTCTGGCTGGGTTTCGAGGCAAGCAACCGGCTATTGCGGAGCAACGACCCAGCCATACCATCAATGTCCCACAATTTGTCGAGGTGCAGCCACCGGCAGCCAGAAGAGCAGCATCGACGGGGCACTTGCAGTCTACCAGTGGTGCTGTTGCCTCGCTCCAGTCAAGTGCATCTCAGCACGCCTCTCCAGTCAACAGCTGGCAGCCGGGTATGCCACTGCCTGGACCTCCCCCGCACCCACCAACACCCGGGGCTAGATCCCAGAGTCTAAACCGTTTCCCAACAAGCTCTTCGACGTACAGTGAAGTCTCGGAGCGCAGCTTGGACAGCTCTAGGCACAGGCGGCCCGCCCCGACAACGAGTCTTGGACCCATCCCGCCGACTCCCGCCGGATGGACCGAAAGCGAAGATGTTCAACCTGATGACTTCGAGCCAGAGATGCAAGCATACTCGCCTTATCAGCCACTGCGTATCGACACTGGCGCACGACGTGAAGCATCGATCACGAGACGACCAGCTACAAGGGAGCTGAGTGCACGAGGTCTGCGAGAACGTCGATCGCTCAGCCGGAAAGCGAAGGACCGCAGCACGGACGTTTTGTCACCATCGAGTGATAACTCGAGACAGAACGACCGAGTTGCTCTTCCAATTGAGGGGGCCATCAGCCGAAGGCGAGAGCATATGCGTACCGTCTCTGGGTATGCAGAGCCGGCGAGCGCAGCGGAGCCAAATGTGCAAGCTCAGACCGCAGCGCGAACCCAGCATAACGAGGCTCCAACGGTACCGGCCAGCGTTCTTACGCCACCGTATACACCGGCAGTCAAGCAGGTAGAAAGTGATGCGTTGAGTAAAGCAGGGCTGCATGTGCCTCGTGCCGCCTCCGGTATTCGTCCCGTATCCCACCTATTGCATACGCCAAATGAAGATAGTGCCATTGCAGCGCCACTGACTCCCAGTCGTCCTGGCTCTGCCAATTCTGTCAAGATACCTGCACGGCTCGACCCTTTTGCGCTACAAGCAATTGAGCGCCATCGCGCTTTTGTGGAGAAGGAGAGTGCTGCTACGTTGGACGAGGAGCGCCTGGAGCTGTTTGCGAATTTTATGGTCCATGAGTCCCGTCTACGCCGGGATCGGTACCAGACTGCGTACAACACCATGGCCGGCGATATTGTTGATCTTACGCGGGACATGTGGCGGTCGTTTACAAGGAACAGCAAGCGGGCAGTTACGCCGAGTACCTCGATGTCATCTTTCGACCCAACGGCACCGTCTTGGGCGTCTGATGGGCAACCTTCTTCCGCACATGGTGGCATGCCAAGTTCTGCATCCTCGCTGGGCGACTTCACGCCCACCACCGATGCTGCATCTGTCGGTGACCCGCAAGAAGCCTTCGACCGTGCGGAGTCAAGACAATGGGCAGAGTCGTTCAAGCCAACGCTGTCACCAATACCGAGCATGGCACAAAGCACGGTACCTGACGAAGAAAGCTCTCGCGGACGGGCAGCGAGTCGATGGTGGGAGAGCAGCAACTCCGGCTCTGGGTCCATTGGCAGGCCTGATCGCATGGAGAAAAGCCACCGCGAGACGAAGTATATGGGCGTCACGGCTGCCCATCTGCAAGAAGCGACCGAGCCGTCACCAACACTGAGTCGGCAGTCCGGGACGCCAGGCGCAAGCATGCAAAGCTTCATGCAAAGCCCGAGCGATTATCCACCCGAGAAGGTTGGATGGCACGAGGGCGCGGACTTTGATACGCCCATGGCGACGCCTGCTCGCACGGCGGAGCGCAAGTCATCCACTGCGTCCACGAGCAGCCCGCTTGACATCTCGAGGCTTGTCACGCTGCCCCCACCGTATCCTCGCCATCATCCAGCGGTCAACAACAGTCATCCTTCACTCTCCGAGTTTCGCAATCAACATCGTACACTGGCCGATCAGAGTGATACCCGGCGCATCAAGGATGGTTTTCTCGATGGCGACTTTGCGATACGTCAGCAGCAGAAGGAGTTGACGAAGGAGCGACGAAACAGGCTACGCTCGAGCGTGCAGTCCAAGATAGCGGACGGAAGCATCTCGTTCGGTGAAGCGGCGCAGGCCGAAAAGGACTTCGATGGCGAGGAAGCGGAGCGAGGCAAGGCCAACGCACGTGGCAATTTCGAGCGCTACGAAACCAACGTCGCCCAGCCACTCAATGCGCTTTTAACGGACAAGATCGCTCAGGCGGACGCCTGCATCTTCCAGCTGAAAGATGATCTCGAAAACCGCAATCAAGTACAAGATCCGAACCAAGCGCAAGAGGAAGGCGACGAGCACCCCGAACGCCTGGAGAAGCTGACGCTGCTGAAGTGGCTCTTCGAAGCCCGCGAGCAACTGCACAAGGAGATGTTCGACCTCCACGCCGAGCGCAGCGAGCAGTACTCCGAAGTCATCCTCACCCCCTACCGTATCCAGCGCGCCCAGGCCAAGATCGACGAAGCCCTCGCTTTCTTCGCGAAGGACAGTCGGCAGAGGCAGTTGGCTTTCGCGAAAGAAGCCCAGAAGCGCTTCGAAGACCTCCAGGCCACCATGGAGCGCAATGTCAGCCGCGGCGTCGAGGACCAGCTCTCCGCTTTCTGGGATATCGCGCCGGGGTTGCTGGAGGTGACGGTCAAGATCCCGGCCGATCTGGGGGGGTTTGACGTCCAGGTCCCGGTCACCGAATACGAGGAGAACTCTTCGTATGGGGAGTTCCCGCTGCAGTACCTGTATAGTTTGCTCAGCCATGCGGAGAAGAGCGCGTACCAGTTCATCGAGTCCCAGGTGAATCTGCTGTGTTTGCTGCATGAGGTCCGCACCGCGGCGACGAAGAGTCATCTCCGGCTGCTGGAGCTGGAGTGCGCGCCGCCCCCGCCCGCTCCCGCTGCTGTGACGGCGTCCCCGGGGTTTAGGTCCGAGGTTGCGATGGCGAAGCGCGAGGCGGAGGAGAGGTTGACGGCGGATTTGAAGGAGAAGGTGGGGGAGGTGGAGGGGCAGTGGCGGGCGGCATTGGGGAGGGGGTTGGCGGGGTGTAGGGGGCGGGTGAGGGGGTTTTTGGAGGGGGTTGGGGGGTGGGAGGAGGGATTGGACGCGTGAGGAAGGGGGTTTGGGGCGGAGTGGTTGTGCGAGTGGGAGGCGGGATGTGTTTGTTTAGCGAGGTGTTTTGTGGGTTTGCGGTTGGGTATATCTTTCTTCTTCATTTACTTAGGGTCTGGGTATCAGCAATTACGTATGAAACGAGCGTACCTCCGCCATTCCTTCCCCGCCACGACGGAAATCATCTGCGATTAAATCGCCCGCGCTTAAATCATCGTCAAAATCCTCACCACATCAAACAACCCACTACCCCCCGCATCGCCCAGCAGAGGAGGATCACTCCCGCAAAATAGCCCGCCTTCCCCTCCATCAAAAAAGATGGCCCGAATCCCCAGCCAGGCCCAGCTCACTCCCTCTACCAAGCTTTCTTGCCCACACTCCCCTGCTCCACCCCATGCGCCACGTTATTCGTCGCGTCCTCGACCGTGTTGGTCAGGGACTGCAGGCCGTCGCCCACGGCTTTCGTGCCGGTGGTGTTGTTGACGGTGGTGCCGAGGCCGCGGCCGGCGGCGCCGACTACGCCGCCAACGGTGCGGGAGACGCCGCCGACTGCTGCGCCGAGCTAAAGGGGAGGTTAGCACAGGGGTGGAGGTAGGTAGGTTGGTAGCGAAGGGGGGTGTGATGGGGAAGTTGGGAAGTCGCCGCCGGCTTTGGGCTTGATATGGGCGGTTTCAGGGGATGGCTTGGAGAGCACGTACAGTACCCGTCACCGTCGTCACGGTCCCCGTCACGCCGCCCTGGTTGTTGCTAGGCATGCTGCTGCTGTGGCTGCTGCCTGAGTCGAGGTTCTTGTCGAAGAAGTTGTTGACTTTGTTGCGGGCGTCGTCGGTCTCGGATTGGAGGTCTTTCATTGGGAATCGAAGAGAGTAGCAATGGTGTTGTTATGGGTTAGATGGAGCGACGTTGATGGCTGCCTTAGATTTATGTACATGTATTCACCTACGTCGCTCATGCAGTCCATCGTCATCCTTTCACGTGCCAGAGACGTCAACTCCACTGCAACGGCCAGCAGAAGACGGAAGGCGGGCCGCTCCTACCCGCCAAGCCCGTCGCGGTTGCGAGCTAAGATTTTCCTGAGTGCTTCCTGCCCTTTGCGTGCGGCGTCTCCTTCTCCTTCCCTTCCCTCACTCACCCCCTTCATCTTGCTGCCCCCAACCTGTTGACCTTGACTCGTTGAGCAACATCTTCTCCCAACACCCCAAAAACACTCATAAGAAACCCAGAAAAGCCGTCCCTTCGTGGTAGCCTGCGCGCGCACTATCCGAAGGCTTCACTCCCATCTCCTGTCAGCTCACACGACTCGACACGTCAGTCACCTCCACCTGGCCCCCGAAACACACTTTCCCCGACTGACATATACGGCAGTCTCCAGACTCTCGCTCAAGCTCTCCAAGAGACCCATCCCCTGCAAAAGTCACGAGACAAGAGATCCACACAAAGGTACGCGGTGTCAGCGCAACTTCTCTTTGTCCTCCACGACCATCCCGAAGCGGCGCAGACAACGAAAGCGACCGCGACGCCCACATCACATCACATCACCGATGATCACCCACTGACTCCCCTGCCACAGCAAACCACTGCAAACATGTCTGACGTGCAGAACTCCGCCTCCCCGGCCGCCGCCGCTGGTCAGGCCGCCTCTCCCCCCGCCGAGGGTGTCAACGGCACCTCCCAGCTCAACACCAACGTTGCGCCTTCCATGTCGTCCGAGTACAACGACATGCCCACCCCAACCTCCGCTGCTCCCTCCACCGCTCACCCGAATTCCGCCTCGCTTTACGTTGGCGAGCTCGATACCTCCGTGACTGAGGCCATGCTCTTCGAGCTGTTCTCCTCCATCGGCCAGGTCGCGTCCATCCGTGTCTGCCGCGACGCCGTCACTCGTCGCTCGCTCGGCTACGCCTACGTCAACTACAACAATGCCAACGACGGCGAGCGTGCGCTTGAAGAGTTGAACTACACCCTGATCAAGGGCAGGCCCTGCCGCATCATGTGGTCTCAGCGTGATCCGGCCCTGCGCAAGACCGGCAAGGGCAACGTCTTCATCAAGAACCTGGATACTGCCATCGACAACAAAGCGCTCCACGACACCTTCGCCGCTTTCGGTAACATCCTTAGCTGCAAGGTTGCTCAGGACGAGACGGGCAGCTCCAAGGGCTACGGCTTCGTGCACTACGAGACTGCCGAGGCCGCTGATGCCGCCATCAAGAACGTCAACGGCATGCTGTTGAACGAGAAAAAGGTGTTTGTCGGCCACCACATCCCGAAGAAGGACCGCATGAGCAAGTTCGAGGAGATGAAGGCCAACTTCACCAACATCTACGTCAAGAACATCGACCTGGAAGTCACCGACGACCAGTTCCGTGAGTTGTTTGAGAGGTACGGCGACATCACCTCCGCCTCGCTCGCGCACGACAACGAGACCGGCAAGAGCCGCGGCTTCGGCTTCGTCAACTACATCCAGCACGAGGACGCCAACAAGGCGGTCGATGAGCTCAACGACCTCGACTTCCACGGGCAGAGAATCTACGTTGGGCGTGCGCAGAAGAAGCACGAGCGTGAGGAGGAGCTGCGCAGGCAGTACGAGGCCGTGCGCCAGGAAAAGAGCGCCAAGTACATGGGTGTCAACCTCTACGTTAAGAACCTTGCGGACGAGATCGACGATGATGAGTTACGCAAGATCTTCGATGCGTATGGCTCGATCACTTCCGCCAAGGTCATGCGCGACACGATCCCTGTCGACGAGGCCGAGTCGGCTGCCAAGGAGGAGAGTTCCGAGGAGAAGCCGGCCGAGGAAGCTGACGGGGAGAAGTCCGAGAAGACCGAGGGCAAGGAGGAGGAGAAGAAGGATGGTGAGGTGGACGATCTCGACAAGAAGATGAAGACGGTCACCATTGGCGGGGAGAAGAAGGTGCTGGGCAAGAGCAAAGGGTTTGGCTTCGTCTGCTTCTCCAACCCGGATGAGGCGACCAAGGCCGTCACCGAGCTCAACCAGAAGATGATCCACGGCAAGCCGCTGTACGTTGCCCTGGCGCAGCGCAAGGAGGTCCGCAAGAACCAGCTCGAGGCCAGCATCTCGGCGCGCAACCAGATGCGCATGCAGCAGCAGGCGACCGCGGGTGGCGTCGTGCCGCCTCAGTTCATGCAGCCGCAGATGTTCATGGGTCCCAACGGGCAGCCGATGATGATGCCGGCGCCTGGTGCTGGGTGGGGTGGGCAGATGCCGCAGTTCATGCAGGGCGGTATGCCGGGGGGGCAGCGTGGTGGGTTCCCGGGTATGCCGCCGCAGGGTGGTCGTGGTGGGCCGCAGGGCATGCCGCAGGGCATGCCACAGATGCCGTACGGCATGCCCCCGCAGATGGGCGGCTTCAACCCCGCTTTCGGCAACCCGGCGGCGTATGCTCAGCTCATGCAGGCGGCTCAGGCGCAGGCGGCTGCTATGGGCGGTCGTGGGGCGGGTGGCCGTGGTGGATCGATGCCGGGGATGCCGATGATGCCGGGGATGCAGATGCCCGGTATGCCTGGTCTCCCGCCGCAGATGATGGGTCCTCCCCAGGGCGGTCGCGGCGGCTTCCCAGGCCAACCGCCGCGTGGGGGTATGATGGGCAGTCGTGGCCCAGGCGGTCCCGAGGAGCAGCGTGGTCGTGCACCGAACCGTGGGCCCGGTCCGCAGATGGGCACGCCGGGTCTCGACATGAACCAGCTCAGCGCTGCGCCGCCGGCGCAGCAGAAGCAGATGTTGGGTGAGGCGCTGTACCCGAAGATCCACGCTCAGCAGCCGGAGCTGGCGGGCAAGATCACGGGAATGCTGCTCGAGATGGAGAATAATGAGTTGCTTGGCCTGTGAGTGTCCCACCCCCTTTTCCGTTGCCGTATGCTTGACAAACGTACTGACTGCTACTGTTAGTACCACCGACGACGACGCCCTCCGCGCCAAGGTCGAGGAAGCCATGAATGTCTACGACGAGTACGTCAAGAACCAAGGCGGCGCTGGCGGGAACGAGAATGCCGGACCGCAGGCGAATGGGACGGAGAACATGAATCCCACCGCCGAGGAGGTCAAGGACCCGGAGGCTTGAGCGAGCCGTCGCGCGCCTTGCTGCCATCGTCACCGGGCTGGCTGCGACCGACCGACCGACCGGCCGATCTGATTTGAGCTTTCGGGCTGGCTAAGCCAAGCCAACGAGCTCTTCACTGAGTCCTTGTTGGCATGGTTGGTTGGCTGACGAGCGGCTCACCCACCCACTTTTCCCTTGTATCATTTTCCTTCCAGACTGGACGGACGGACGGACGGAGAGACGGACGTGCTCACACTTTCGGCGAGCGAGTCCATTGACGTTGACGTTGAGATCCTTTGCGATACCCCCTTTTTTTACTGAGCCCTTGAGATTCAGCTCGGAGAGTACGTTTCCAGAGAGAGAGAGAGAGTACTACTACTACTGCTACTGCTACTTCTACTACTGCTGCTACCAAAGAACGAACGGGCGAGCATCGATCGCATGGTACTTTACTTTACGTATGCGAGTGGGCGTAAGATTGAGCCTACGACTGCGCTGCGCTTTTCTCCGCTGTGCTGTGGCATTGGGGAGGGCTTATCACTGAGCTCTCCTCACATGGCTTGCGGCCTTGCGGTATGGACAGCGGCGGGTGGGAAAAGTTTTTTCTGGGGATTTATGGGAGTCATGGACGGAGGAGGGTGGAGGGTGAAGGGTGGGTGAAGAGGGGATGGAGGGTGGAGAGGGAGCGGTATGCGGATATGGACGGATATGGCATGTTTGCTGTCTGTATGAGTAGATGGTGTGTGTAGCTGATAGGTTAGTTGGGGACAGTGATGTTGTGTGCTTTACTGGTCGGACCCTCGCCTGTGTCAGTTTTTCGCTACAGTTAGAACTTTCACCACTGGCTCGAGCTTGGCCCTATCAACCTCGCTACTGCATCGCTTTTCCCCTAGTACATGCTTCCGAACAACTCTCCTCCCGTTCTTTGCTCGAGTACTTCTGCCAACGCCTTACGGCGGGAGAGAGAGCAGCAGGCTTGCTGGAGGGTCTGGAGACAGGACGTCGGTTATGCGAGCGAACAAACACCGCGGGCGTCACTGTGCGTCGCATCATTCACTCTCTTTTGTGCCCGCTGGCCCGTTTGCTCTTGACTTGGATGCATTTTTCTTTCCTGTTTGTTGGTTTCGTGCATACCGCATAGAGGAAGGAAGGCTGGCTTGTAATCCGGTAGATGGCGCTATAAAGCAGCCAGCATGGAGCTGTTGGACAGACGCTCTGGATATGTGTGAGTGTTGTGCACCGGTATATAGCTCTCTCTCTCTCTCTCTCTTTTCGGGGTCCGGGCGCTGCGTCTTTCGAGAGTCGAGCATGGGACAGGGTGCTGGGAGCTTGGGTGGGTGGGGCTGTGGGTCACTGCACGTGTGAGTGAAGGTTTGGGAAGCGTGCCTTCCCTCTTTGCGGCGAATTGTCGTGCATGTGACCTCCGTACCCAAGCCTTTTTCGACGACTATTTCATGTGTGTGTGTTCGCCAGCTTCACCGATCTGCGGAGTCCCGAACCACACCTGCTCCTCTACGATAAACCGAGCTTCTTGCAACCAAACTCTCTCTTGATCATCGCCAATCATCACCACCCACCATCATACGCCGACGATACCAACGTACACCCACCTACACGACGACACGCACAAGATGTCCCAGCCTAGGGACCGCTCTGGCGTGAGCACTTCGAGCGCACTGGCGCTGACGGTCGGTGTCAAAGAGTCAGTTCTCGCCCTCTCTACCTACAACATCATACGGCAGAGCTTCATGGATTGACAAGTGTGTGTAGACTCTACAGCACGGGTCTGTACTCGGACCTCACCATCGTGTGCCGTGGCCGCGAGTTCCGGGTGCACAAGGCGGTCCTGCATACTCAATCGTCGGTCTTCCGCAGCATGCTCGGGGGCAAGTTCAGGGTACGTTCTACGCCCCCCTCTTCACGCACTGGCTGCCCTGTCCACCTCCTACCCTTGCCCAGCATCAGCGTAGCTTACGGCATGGTACACAAAAGTAGCTGACGACTGGTCTCTGCTTGCGCGGGAAGCCGACCAGAAAACCCTCGCTCTGGACCACGACGACCCAGACGTCCTAGCCACCCTCCTCCATTTCCTCTACAACTTCACCTGCCCCCCCAACCGCAGCGGCGGGGCAACCAACCCAGAAGCCCAGGCGTCCTCCTTTACGGTGCACGTTTACGCTCTCGCAGATAAATACGACGTCCCCGCCCTGCGCTCCCTAGCCGTCGCCCAGCTGACCAGACTCCTGGACCCGAAGCGCGAGAACCTCGAGGGCTTTCTGGCTGCGATCCGGGCTATCGACGAATGCACGGCGGACAACACGCTCTGGGAGATTGTCATCCCGAGGATTGTGGGGAATATGGCGTGGTTGGTGGAGGAGGAGGGGTTCTTCGCGCTCGTGCAGGAGATGCCTGGGTTGAATAGGAAGTTGTTGGTGGGTAGTGCGGAGGGGTTCGGCGGGGGTAGGGCGAAGGCGGTTGTGCAGCCGCAAGCGGAGGAGCAGGATGGCTACTATTCTGCCGGAGGGAGGAGGCTGGGGTAGTGGTGGCGATCCTGCGGCGCGTGGCCGTCCGGCAGAGGCAGGGAGCGTGTAGGGCGCGGACCATCGTCTCGGCACCGTCGAGTGGCTCGATGCCGCTATGGCGATGGCAGGCCGAAGACTCGAGGAAGGCAGCAGTGGATGTAGTGCAGTGGCCACTCTTGCGTGTAGCTCATCTTGTTCTCACTGCAGCTCTAGGTCGCATTCATGCACAAGTCATTCGTAGACGGAATATACGTACCCCTATCCTACACCCAACCCCAACAACACCAGAAGCGCCACATTCATCACCACCATCACAGCCCAGATCAGCACCGCCAGAGTCGCCGTGACCCAATGATTCCGCATCTTGACCACACCGCCCTCCCCATGCCCACCTTGTACACCCCCGCCATCCCGTTGCGCAGATTCGCGACCGTTACCCACAGCACCACCATCCCTCCCCGAATCCACGCCGACAGTCATATACCGATCCCGACACGTAAAATAAATCAACGGCGCGCTCACCACCGGCAAAATAACACTCAACGCCACCTGCGTCCCCTCCAGCGCCGCGCTCAGCCCCTTCGCTCCCACAGCGCCCGCGATAACAATACTCGGCGTGATGGAGATACTTCTCGTCATCAGCCTCCTGACCCAGGGTTTAACGCTCAGCCGCAACTGCCCTTCACTCACCATCTGCCCCGCGATCGTGCACACGATCCCCGCGCTCGTGCCGCTCAGAAGCAGGGCGAGGGCGAAGATGGTACCCGCGGTGGGCGCGAGGGTGCGGGAGAGGAGGTGGTAGATGCTGAATAGATCCGCGGTCGGGGCGCCGGGGACGCCGTAGAGGGAGGCGCCCGCGACGATGAGGATGGCGCTGTTGACGAAGAGGGCGAAGGTGAAGAGGCTGATGGCTAGCTCGGCGATGGAGTAGGACATGCAGGCTTTGATGGCGGGGAGGGAGGGGCGGTATTTGTCGTCTTCTTCTGCTTCGGTCGTGTCGCTTTCCTCGTCTACTGCTCGTTCTTGCGGTTCGTGCCGGGGGTGTGGGTTCGGGAGCTGGCGGGTGGGTGTTTCGCGACGCTGCCGCTTCTTCTCGTCGAGGTCGAATTCTTGCAGTCGGGCTTGGACGATGCCGCTGCCCAGGTACAGCGAGTGCGGCATCACTGTCGCACCGAGGATGCCGCAAGCCTGGTACAGCCCTTTGCCCTGCACGAGTGCACGTGATGGGAGGTAGCCGTGGAAGACGTCGCCGACTTTGATTCCTGGATCAGGCTGAGCTGGAAGCAGAAGCATACCACGACGCCCAGGACCAGGAGAATGACGAAGAACTCGAAAGCCCGTAACGCCTTCATGTTCCGGCCGGAGCTTTGGTAGAAGAGGAGGATGAAGAGGACGTCGACGATGGAAAGGGCACAGCCGGCGACTAGTGGGATGCGACCGTTGCTGAGCAGATTCAGCGCAATGGCCGTCCCGATGACCTCGGCAATGTCCGTGGCTATGATGGCGGCCTCGGCGAAGACGTAGAGGGTGTAGTTCAGCCACGGCGGCATGTGGGCACGGTACATCTCCGCGAGGTTCAGGCCGGTCACGGTGCCGAGCTTGATGCAGAGCGACTGCAGGAAGATGGCGAAGAGATTCGACATCAGAACGATGAAGAGCAATTTGAAGCGGTAGGTTGCTCCAGCGCCAACGTCGGTGGCGTAGTTTCCCGGGTCGATATAGGCGACGGAGATGAGGAAGCCCGGACCGATGAACTTGACGTACTTGAGCAGGACATGGGTACACTGTCTCAGCCAGCGCTGCCAGAAGGATAGCTTCGGTGCTCCAGAACCCGGCGAGTCACCACTGGTGGTCGGGTCCGCGGTACCCAACGTCTGCTCCAGCATCATCTCGCCCGTCTCGGAGGCTCGCTCATCGCTGTTGTCCTTGACGCCCGACCTCCCTGCGTTGGCTGCCTTGCCTTCCTCGGCCGTCTGCTGCTGCAATGCGACCAACTCCACCGCGGCCACATCCTGATCTCGTAATCGGTGGTCTCTCTGCAGTCGTGCGTTGGCGATCCGGCTCAGGTCGCTTCGTGTCGTCGTGTCTCCATTGAGGTCGTTCGGGTTCTGGTTCCAGCCATCTGGGACCTCTGGGTCTGTCTTGGAGGGACAGTTCATGGTCGTAGTGATCGGCTGGGCTTGGCGGGAAGAGGGCACATCGTCCGCGCGGGCGGGCAGGCTTAGGTGTCAGTAGGGACGGTCAGTGGCCTTGGTGCTGGCAGGTCATTTGCTTGTGCCTCGGCGGAGAGGGTATGCGGAGAAAGTGAAGTCGTGCCTGCCTTGCCTTACCTTGCCTACGCGTAATGCGAAAACCAACGTGCCCCGATTTGGCCCGATCTATCCTGGGGATGTCATTCTGAGTAAGAGCGAGCGGCTGGAGGTGCGGTGTGCCTCGTGCCTACTACTTCGAGACGAGGCACATCGGTGGTGCGGGAGGTACTCTCCGACAAGGCGGTGACCGACATACTGAAATGCTTCGTTGAAATACAGATGTGAATGTGAATGTGAGTGTCGACGGGTGAACGAATGGCGCCCATCCCAAAGGCGTTTACCGTGTTATCTCCGGTGAGATTTCCTCCGGCCCGAGCTCGCCAAGCCTTCACCAAACGTCGTCGCGTGTTTGACGCGCTTTCCTTTTCATCAACTTTCGCCCCAAGTGAGATTGGTGTGTATTCCTAAACCACGTAGGCCACCATCAAGTCGCCGCCATGGACTGGCAGAGCTCGATGGGAATGTACCACTTCCAGCAGCAGCCTCCGGATGAGGAGGTCGAGGACGACAATGAGGACTTCTACGGCGAGAATGAGGAGGCGAAAGCAGGGGCGGCAGCAGAAGCCGATGGCGTAGGTACATTGCGGCAGTAGATGAAGGGATCAGCTGACTCTCCATTGCTGGGACAGGATGCTGGGGATTTGCTGAGCAGTCTGCTGCCGAAAGAGCCAGAAGCGGCGGCGCAAGTGCAGGTGCAGGTGCAACAAGCGCCGACACCGAAACCCGCGCCCGCGACCCTGAGCGTGGCGGAGCGTAAAGCGGAGAATCAGCGCAAGGCGGACCTGCTACGGGCGCAACTGCTGGCTAAGAGACAGAACACGCCGTTGAAGCCGGCCACACCGCAACCGGGGACACCCGCAAAAGCACCGATGGTCCCGCAACAGCCTGCCATCACACCCGCCCAACCGAAGCCTGTGCCCGAGGTGAAGCATGATGTCTTCCACTTCGGGAGTGACGGCCTCGTCGTTCCAGCGGAGGTCGGCAAGCCCTCAAACGGGACTCTCAACCTGGATTCTCTGATCGCCGAGGGCAAACGGCTCGCCGAAGCCAAGGCGAAAGAGCAGTCCAACGCTCAGTCAAACGGCCATGCAGACGAGCCTACACCGGCACCCGTCAACCACGTGAAACCCACCACCGCACCCAAACCCGCTGAGACGCCCAAGGCGCCGGCGCAGCGCGCCCCGGTTCAAGTTCACCAGGCCCCTGCTACAGCTGAGAAAGCCCAACCATCGCAATTCTTGACTGACGTCTACTATGCTGATCTAGCAGCATGGCTCGAGCATACAGGCTACCACGACGTCGAGTACCGCGCCGCGAAGCTGCAGAAGCACAAAGCGCGGATGGCGCTCGAAGCCGAGGCCGCCAAGATCCAGGAGCAGCTCGACAAACTGAAGCACGAAGAGGAAGCCGAGATGCAGGCGCTGCGCTCGTCCATCGCGCACCCTTCCGCCACCCCTCAGACAGCCCCGTCGCTTCCGCCAACCATGCCATCTGGTGATGCCGGCATCCTAGCCACAGTGGCCCAGGGTCTAACGAACAGTACCAAGCGCCCGCACTCCCCTACGCCCGGCGAGCGCAGCAACAACAAACGCCGCGAAGAGGCCTCGACGAACGGTTTCCGCATCCGCGGCGCCAACGACTCCCCCCTCTCCCCCCACGCGCTGGAGCGCCGCATCAGCTACCCGGACGTCCGCCGCCGCTCCCTCGACGCGGCGAAGAGCAGGGATCCCTCGCTGGAGCGCCGGCAGGCGTACTATAAACGCGATGGGGAGAGGGCGGGTGCACCGCGCGCGTACGATGCGTATGAGCCGGGACGCGATGGTAAGCTTTTTCCTTCTTCTTCTAGAGAGTACAATGGTGGTCGCGGGGGCGCGGGGTATAGGGGTCGTGGAGGCGGTGGTGGGGGTGGGGGTGGAGGAGGGCATGGACGGGAGTACAATCATTCGTACCGAGGGAGTGGGGTCCAGTCGGGTGGTTCTACGAGGCGGGATGCGCGATGAGGTAAGCTCACTGGCACTGCGCGAGAGAGAGAGCACGGGATAGGTGTGTGTAGCGTACACCGGACGCAGGTGCTGGGCTATTGGGCAATGCTGAGGCAGGTGGGCGCCAGAGCGTATGGCTGCGATGCGGATGCGCTGCGCTGCTATGTTGTAGGAGTATGTATTACCCCAGAGACGGTTGTATCAGTATGATGATAACATCTATCTTTACGTTTGAATACTGTGATGCGCTCGGGGGACTTACGAATAGACACGCGTTGCACCGAGGCTGTTTCAAAGGTAGTAGTAGCCAAGAGGCCGGCGGCTGTTTTGTTCGAGGGCATGTCTGATGTAGGCGCGCCTTTTTTTGGAGGAAAGCGCTTGGTGGAGTAACAAGTATGGGACGCGTGTAAATCAGTCCCAGTCCATCAACCGCCCCTCGGTACTGAGCACGGTTGACACTGGCGTGTATACAAGTAGACTAATAAAGCTTTGGGCGTGAGATATGGGTCTAGGGGGCATACCTGAGGCAGTTTAGCTGGTCCAGTCGAGTAGTGGTATGATTGGTCCTCGTTCGTTAAGTAGATGAACAGCGGTTCGTGGGCTGTCATTGCTTTCTTGATAGCTTCGACGAGCTGTCAGGAGGCCCGCCCGGCGAAGGAAGGTACTCTTGAAACCAGTTGGGGTCTTTCTTCGCGTCTGAGGGATATGGTGGTGAAGTGGAGGGGAGCGATATGATTGGCTGAGCCGAAAGTTCACGATTTTATGCCGATCCGCGTCTACCTTCCTGCAGACATTCTACACAGCCTCACACGGCCGCGCTGCATCCTGAGTTTCTCGCCTGTCGCCGCTGTTTTATGACTAGTACTACTGTCCACTCGATAGCAGATGATGACCGGGCTCGTCCGGCGTGCGGGTCAGAGGTGGCTACGGCGATGCCGCGGGGACATGCGTGGCGACGTGGCGAGTCCATACCTATCGGCTGCCCTCCACTCCACATGCCCGAAAGGCTGGCAGGCAGGCCCGCATACCGATCAGATCGACACGTCGACTTGCCACCCCGCTGGAACACAGCCATCGCCATCGTGCACTCCTTGGAACAGGTGCCAATATGTGCACATGGGTTAAAGGCACTATTGCATGTGGCGACCCTAGTAGGTACTGTGAGACCGACGAGACAGCCTGCACAAGAATGCTATAGACTCCCTCCCCTTCTGACCACGTACCGCACTCATCAACGCCCCGAACAGCATCTCACTACTACTCACACAAAGCAAGCCACGAGCTCACTTCCTTTGGGCAATTCGTCGACGCCCCGTCGCAAGCCCAGTGGTGCCACAAGGCGCGAGCCGGGCGGAAACAGCTCATTCCCATTCTCGACCCCACCACCAGTCGCACCCATTCTGCCCTGGCTGGGCTCCAATATCCTTTGTCCACCGGCAAGCCAGGGCGCGCATCGAGACTGCCCTTTCGCGGCAAGGCGGCCTTTTCGCTGGGGACTCCTCGCGAAACGCTTACAGACGGCTCGGTACTCACGCAACACGCTCTGCGCTTCGAAGCTTCTTCCTTCACCGAGCGCGTACTGGCGTCCGTTTGGCCCACGCAAAGATTGAGCAGCGGCAGGCGGCCTTTGGATCTAATACACGCAAACATCTGAAACGTCCTCTCAGCGGCGCTGAAACCCCTGCGCGGCGCCTGCAGCTACACGTTTAGCTTCTGGAGGGGCATCGTGGCGGGAACCAATCAGCTGTCCGCCTGCATTCCTCTCCCGACCTCTGTAAAACGGAGTCCTTGGAAGGCAGCGCCTTGCAGCAGGCAGTGCGCAAGGTAATAAGTAGGCAGTCGCGCTGCCTGCCCACACCCAGCTCATCACTACTTCGACAATACCCTCCCGTCGACACACATTATACACAGCCGGGACTGCACTTAATCCGACACATCACACTCACTAAAACGACCTGAGACCCCGGTTCCCCATCCATCTGCAGGACGCCGTCTCAGTCCAAAAGCCGCTGTGCCCCGCCGTACCACTTGCGCCCTCTGCGAGACCGCCTCTTCGGTCGAAAAGACGATACATCCTGTCGCACTTGTCCGCTGGCCGGAAAGTCGTTTCGACACCCAAAAGTTAATCCTTTCGCTCATCCATTTCCTGCCATCGCTTGTCTGGAAACAGGGAGTCAGCTCGACAGCTCACGAGCTAGCTACAACCACTTACACCGTCACTGCACGAGAAGCCTGGATATCGACTATCCCGCGCCCGTCTAGATCACCACCTACTTTAATTACCTCACCGGTCACTTGAGCATTGCCAGGCAGCAACTGCTATTGTCCGCTTAACAACTGCTATTGTCCCGGTCGACTAGGTATTCTGTTGCGATCGAGAAGCCTATTGTTGATCCATTCACCTCTCCGACCATCTCGAAGTGCACACTTGCTATTGTCACGACGACAATACCGCACCTCACGAGGAAACACATAAGAAACACCTGCTGCCGTCGACGCCGTTGCTCACGAGAATCCTTCGACTCTTCGAACAACATCACCATCACCATCAAACAATCCACATCGACGACACCATCAACCATGGCTTACTGCATCCCCACCGCGGCCCAGAATGCTGCCGCTCTGGACCACTTCATCTACATGCCCGTCACGCAGGAGATGATCTCCTACCTCGCACACAAGACCTCGCAAGTCATCCGCTGCGAAGGCCAAGCACAGCTCGACAAGACCCTGCCGCCAACGCCACCAATGACACCACCGCAATACTCCGCGACATCTTACTTCGAGCCGCGGTTACCGTCGTTGGAGCTCTTCATCAGCACACTCGTCGAGCGATCACACGTCCAGGTCCCGACGCTGATGACCTCGCTTGTCTACCTTGGCCGGCTACAACAACGACTGCCCCCCGTGGCGAAAGGCATGAAATGCACCTCCCACCGCATCTTCCTCGCCACCCTCATCCTAGCCGCCAAGAACCTCAACGACTCCTCGCCGAAGAACAAGCACTGGGCACGCTACACCGCCGTCGCCGGCTACGAGTCCTTCGGCTTCAGCCTGATCGAGGTGAACCTCATGGAGAAGCAGCTCCTCGGCCTGCTCGACTGGGACCTCAACGTCGCCGAGCGAGACCTGTACTTCCACTTCGAGCCCTTCCTCGCTCCCATCCGGGACTGGCAGGCCCACGAGGCCAAGCAGCGTCTGCGCGAGGAGATGGCCGCGCTGGAGCAGCAGCGGCAAATGGAGATGGCCGTCGAGCGGCAGCGCCGCGCCGCGATCGAGGCGGCGCGGTACTACGATTCCCCGCGGTCGTACGTCGATCAGTACGCCTACCGACCCACCTACCACGCCTCCTCCTCCAACGGCTCCTCGCGCGCACCGTCCCGGACCCCCTCGCTCTCGCCACCCACCCGCAGCCGCTCCTCCGCTTCCCAGTCTTCCGCCGACTCGTACGCTTCTTCTTCTGCCTCCCCCGCCAGCATCGCTTCCTCGTACGTCGATACCGTGTGCGAGGAGCTGCCGGTGCAGATCCGGCAATTCGACAGCCATCAGGTGCCTACTATGGTGCATATCCCCGCCAAGCAGTGCCCGCCTGTTGTTGGTGCTGCTGCTGCTCCGCTGCCGCTTGGCTTCCCGCAAGGTCTGCCGCTTGATTTGACCGGCGAGCAGCGGATGTTGAAGAAGCAGAAGTCGGGGAATATTTTTAGTCGGTTTTTACCTACGATGAGTCGGGCGCAGCTGGGTGCTTCAGCTTACTGAGGGCGCTTGCACTCTCTCTCTCTCTCTCTGTCGACGGCCGGGTACTAATATACGGCTGGGTGGTGGGGTGTGCGCCAGTCATCTTGGGCAACCAACGCCGCTGGGTATGGCGATGAGTTTGACGATGTTATTTGATGACGTGCTTGGGCTGGCTTGAGCATGTTTTTATGATGATGGGCAAGGGAGCGTAGCATTATACCACGGGCATGGCGGTGGCGCTTGGGTATTGCTTTTGGAGGGGTTGTGGTTGACGGTCGTGAGGTGGAGAGTAGACAGCGAGGTTTTTAACGAAGCACTTCCTCGATCGTTTTTCGGTGTTATTGTCTTCGCGCTTGTATCTTCTCCTTCCAGTGCCATTTTGAGAGTGGCATTATTATACTTGGTCGGTGAAGAGAGAGAGGTTGAGTGTCTTGACAAAACATCTGGATGCCCTCCACTGACTCCCCCGCCAAATTCCCCATCTCAACTGTAGAATATTGGTACATGTATTTATCCCGGGCTTCTCAACTCCAATATTACATCTCCACCAACGTCCGACCGCCAAACCCCCCCAACCATGCCACCCCACCTCTGCCAACTCTGCCACACCTCCCGCGCCCAAATCCTCCGCCCCAAAAACCACGCCCGCCTCTGCGCCCCCTGCTTCATTTCAACCTTCGAGATCGAAATCGCCTCCACAATCACCACGTCCCACCTCTTCCACCCCGGCGAACGCATCGCCATCGGCGCCTCCGGCGGCAAAGACAGCACAGTCCTCGCCTCCGTCCTCCAAACCCTCAATGAGCGACACGGCTGGGGGCTCGACCTGGTGCTTCTCTCCATCGACGAGGGGATAACAGGGTACCGCGACCACAGCCTCGAAGCCGTGAAGCGGAATAGTGCGGAGCTGGGCCTCCCGCTCTCGATCGTGAGTTATGAGGAACTGTACGGGTGGTCCATGGACCAGGTAGTGGCGCAGGTGGGGCGGGGCGGGAAGGGGAATTGCACGTACTGCGGGGTTTTCCGGCGGCAGGCGCTGGATCGTGGGGCTGCCGGGTTGGGGGTCAGGCATGTGGTTACGGGGCATAATGCGGATGATGTGGCCGAGACGGTGGTGATGAATTTGCTGAGGGGGGATTTGCCGCGGTTGGGGAGGGGGACGAGTGTGGTTACCAGTATGCCTTCGGCGGTGGGTATGGGGACGGGGAAGGAGTGGGAGGGGAAGGGGAGGGTGGGAGAGGTGGCGTGCACGAGTGTCAAGAGGAGCAAGCCGTTGATGTGGGCTTATGAGAAGGAGATTGTGCTGTATGCGCATCATAAGAAGTTGGATTACTTTAGTACGGAGTGCATTTACAGCCCGGAGGCTTTTCGGGGCTCGGCGAGGACGTTGATTAAGAATTTGGAGCGGATACGGCCGGAGAGTATCATGGATGTCGTGCGTTCGGGAATTGATATGGCGAAGCTTGTGCCGAATGCTGAGGGGGGTCCTGGGAGTGGGAAGCCGGAGGCGGTGCAGCGAGATGCGGGAGAGGACGCTGAGGGCGGCTGTGGCGGCAGTAATGGGGAGGATGCCGGTGGCGAAATGGCACAGATGGAGAGGAAGCTACAGCAGGACGAGCAGGCGGAGGAAGATGGCACGGAGACGGAGATCAAAATACCCACGAAAGCAGTCAACGGCCAGCGTCACGACAGAGACACGCAAACCAGTGCAACCGCCGCTGCCTTAACAAGCAATGTGAACGGGCAGGATCACGACAGACATACGCATCCACCCTCCAACACCACGACAACAGTGCCCATTCGCACGAAGCAGGAGAAGAAGTCGAACCGCAAGGCGACGCGTGATACCCCGCCCCCGAAGCAGAGGCTCGGGCAGTGCGAGCGCTGCGGGTACCTTTCATCGCAGGCGGTGTGTAAGGCGTGTATGCTGCTTGAGGGGTTGAACAAAGCGCGTCCGCGGACGGGGATCGAGGTTGGGGGTGCGGGTGGGTGAGGGTGAGCTTGCGTGTATCATGGTGGATTCAGGTACCGAGCACTTGTCTGCATGGAATGAGATTAATGCTGAGAAGCCCGGGCATTGAACGCGGCGGTCTGCAATGAGGTGAGTTACTTGCGGTGTAGAGGAAGGCTATCCTGCGGGCATGCCACGACATGCCGCATAACTCCCGTGCAGCAGATGGCATGGCTTTGAGTCGGCGGAGTTTTCAGGAAGGGGCATTCCGATGGATCGTCGTCGGGGTCGACCCCAAGCGCAAGGTCGGCGGATGCTTGTGGGTCGTCGAGGATGTAGGCCCTTGACGCTGTGATCCAGATGATCGCTGTCAAGAATCTGCAGCTTGGGTTGGCCTTGTTGTCAACTCCGGGGACATCTCCGGGATGAGTCAGCCCCATGGCTCGCCGCCGGGGTCTGATGACGGATGCGGAATCTTGCTGAATTGGCTACGAGGACTCTGGACTACTGACGTTCTCTATAGACATCAGGGACGAAGCGTCGGCGTACATCTGGCTCATCCGGGGCCATCTCGCCACCGAATGTGGAAGAAGAGGTGCTTTGCGTCTTCGAGCTTGCGGGAGCTCTTCGCCGGGATCGTAAAGACTCACGCTTCCTCGCTGGGTGTGAATATTCATTTCTGAGCTGAACTCGACTTTACGCCCCGGTCAACGATGTACAAGAGAACAGCAAGGACGGGGTGACAGCGTTCTGACGAGCAGTGGCCGACCAAAGTTCGTGCCTTAAGAGAGCCGATGCCCTTCAATTACCGACAGATCGATAGCTTGCGGCGAGAGCACGACAGAGCCTACTCGATTCAAATATCGTGCAAAGCATGCCGACACCATGATCACAATGAGGAGTGGCGGCGTACGCTACCCACGCAATCGCTCCTCCTTGGGCAACACCAAAGGATTCAGTATCGCTGCCGCCCACTCATAGGTCGTAAATAATATCCCGCCACTGAACACGGTCCTGCCCAGCCGCATCGTCGTGCCCTTCCAGAAGCCCGTGACACCATAATCCGCCACTATACTCCGGAAGGCCTCGACCGTGCTTGCGCCTCGCGCGCTCTGGCACCGTGTTTTGATCGTGTCGAAAGGCTGTGTAGCAAGCGTCGTTACTATCCCCGCCACGGATCCGTTCGCGAAGTTCGTAGCAGTCGTCTGCTTAATGTCGCGCCGTTTCTCGTAGTCCTTGAGGATGTTGTACGTGCCCATCCGGAAGGCAGTGGCGCCCGCTTGCTTGAGCGTCGTGCCGGCGAATCCCCGATAGAGACCCAGAAACCCATCCTCCCTCAAAATCGTCTTGATACAGTGCGTCATATTCCGATACCGCTTCTCATTGCGCGCATCATCGATCAGCGCAGTCTTGACACGCTCCGTAGGCGTCACGGCCGTCACAGACGCGACCACACCGCTCATCATCCCCGCCGCGAGATTCCGCAGCGGGCTCAGGGTCCCCGTCTCCGGGTCCTTGAACTGGTTCTTGATCGTGTCGAAGGAGAGGAAGCGGATGCCATCCTTGCCCACGGAGCCAATGACCAGCGTGGAGCAGCCTTTGTAGAGGGCGGGCAGGCCCTCGGAGCGGTAGACTCCGGCGACGACTTTGAAGGGGTTCTTGGGGGTGGGGACGCCTTTTTGCTGGCGGAGCTGTACGCGCGTTTTGGCGAATTCGAAGGGGTAGGTGGCGAAGGCTTCGATGGCGCCGGCGATGCCGCCGGCGGATAACGAGACTATCGCGGGCGTGTTCGCTTCCTGCGGTTGTCGGTTAAGATCTCTCGGATGTTCAGGGGCGATATGGTGCTTACATGGCTCATTGCTACGCTGCGATTAGATGATAGTACTGATATACACGCATTCCACAGCGAAGCCGCCCCCCCTGTGGTGAAGTGCCTGCCTTGAAGTCTTCGGCATGACTCGGGGGCCGAGGATTTCGTTCTCCTCCACCTCCCCAACTGACCTCACCTCCTACTACTACATCTCCCACGCGACGACGGCGGAGGTGATTTCCACCCTGTGTGCATGACAGGAACCCAGAGGCTCAGAGGCTGAGATATGCCCGCCCTTCTCCTGGAAGCACGATGACTCGGGCGACAGCATTGAGCACGGGATACCGAGACCAACTACTGCGCAGGCATTTCCGTCGCCATTGACATACGACTTGCCTGTAGTGCACCATGCAGCACTGACTCCTTGCGATTTCGAGAAGGAGTCCATACCAGCGGGGATGCATCAGCAGGCATCGTGTCGGCGGAACTGAAGACGTCGGGCAAGCTCTCAAGTCAGCACATGCTCCTGGGTTTTTTCGGACAAAGAAATCTCTCCGCGTGGTTGCTCGTCCATGCACAAGGCGTCTTCAACATCCAAGCGGTCTACTACAGCAGCGTAGGTGATCCGGCCTGACAGACCGCTTTTACAAGAGCCATCGCTTGGATTGGACTTACTATTTCGGTCGGGCCCTGGTGCGCTCCTTAAAGGACATCGCGATATCATGGTACTGTGAGAGCACCTCATTCAAACGGAAACGACTCGTGTCACCGTTATGTACGGATGACACCGACCTGCGACCCTCCACGATACGGATCTCAAGCAAGCGGCTATAGCCGTCATGATACTAATTCGAGGTACCGACGCGGACACAGATCCAGGTGCACACATCATCTCTGCGATCTTTCTGTATTACCATGCGGAAGGAATGCGTACATGATGCCTCTAGGACAAAAGCACTTACCCTCGTCTCCCGGCAGCGAGGACCGTTGATTGCTGCAGGTTCGCGGCCATCAACTTGGAGGATCATTTACATGGAAACAGAACGCGGGTGTACGAATGACTACACCACTCTTGTGAACGAGCACTGCCCGGGCAACCTGACCGAAGCAGTCTTCCACACCGGAGACGGCATGATCACGACTCATGCATCAAGGGCCGCTTCGCCGTTCGACAAGTATACCACGTCGGAGTGCATCCGTTACCATCGTGGAGAAGCTGCCATTGTTGCAGAGAACCTCGTCAAGTGTGGCACGACGAGGTACGCGAGACGTTTCGGCTCGACGCGCACAAGATGGATTGCGAGAGAGCCCACACTTGCACGCTTGTTTAATTGCCAATAATGGCTAGAGTCCATGAGGTGTGACGAGCGTGTCCAGGGCCACGGTGTCGCCTTGTACTCTTTCGAGTCTACGAAGGGGCCTTCGAAGCCGGCAGCCAGCCATTCCGATGCCTCCGGGCCAACTCTCGGCTCTACGGTGGAAAGAGACACAGTGTCTTCGGAGACCAACAGCTGCACCTATTTGAGGCCATTCAACAACTGGATGGAAGCAGAGAGGAGCATCTCTCTGTGTGCGAGTATGACAAGCCGGATACTCGCGCAAACTGTGTCACAGCCGAAACCTGACCGGCGACGTCATTTCCGTGGTCGTGCACTCTGTGCTACATTGACGGCGCACACATGGACATCATCAAGCAAACAAGATGAGCTCGAAGTCTTTGTTCGTGCTCTCCCATACTCGTAAATGCCCCGCTCTTGCACAACAGCGAAGCTGCCTTGTTTGCAAGACCGCACCTTCCACGAAGGCGTCACGCTCGCTAGTTTGCTCACGGGAAAGCGCAGATGAGTGGCAGGTATAAAGCTCAGTTCCTCTCCAAATCAAGCAAACACTTTCGTACTCTACCACACCCGTCAGACACAACTCACACGGAACAATTACGCACCATGAAGTCAGTCAACGCCCTTTGTGCGGCTCTGCTGGCCTTCACTGTCGGCAGCTACGCCCAAGGCCACAACCAGTCGGCACCCTTCTACCTCAACTTGCTCTCTGACGACCCGGGCCTCAATGGCACCGGTCTCGTCCCGTGCCACACAGGCGCCGCCATCGAGAATCTCTGCAGCGCCGCCATCCTCAACGCTTCCCAAGCCCTCTACGGGCCTTTCCAGTTCAACACGACCGCCTGGAGCGTTGCCGCGAACTCGACAGCAGGCGAGGTGGGTGTTTTGACTTACATGCTGCAAGGCAGTAACTTCAACGGTACGTCACGATCCTCCGCGGCAGATCCTCCGCTCGTCCCTTGTTGGCGCTCTTGCTGATCTTGCTCTCTTCGACCCCAGAGTCCGAGCCCATGAACCTATCCTATGATTCTTCCTCGAACATCGCCGCGCCAATCTTCATGCCAGGCTACCCGCAGTTGACGGTGGCGTTTGACTCCGACAACCGCCTCAACATCCCGACGTACACCGACACGGGATACGCTCCGCTTTACCGCTGGTATCTGTGCGATAACAGCTACTACTACAAGTACAGGAGTATTGCGTGGGTGGTGGGGCCCGGGGTGCCGGATGATGCGAGTTGTTGCCCGGTGGGGATTTATAGGTCGTGGGTGTGATTGTGTGATGTTCATGACGATCGAGATGGGATGGTGTGGTACAGAGGTAATGGTGACTGAGAGTCGCTGGGAGGATCAAGGTGATCCGTAATTAAGGGAGATGATGGCAGGCTTCTGCGCAGGCCAGCTGCTGAATTCAGGGTGTATCTATTAGATCAGTAGCGACGCCTGTTCTCAGTGCGTGTAACGCCTAAGTGTTGTTTCGATGGTCACCTCCGTTGGCTCACGAACAATTCCCAAGTCCGACGTCCACCGTGCCAGACCAAGAAAATCGAACTCCAGGATCTCAGAACCAATTTAGCCTAGGTGAATTCTCGAATCGTATTGTCAACACGGTTTTCGGCGACCGGCTGTTCAGCTGCGCATTCGTCAGCTCAAACATCCACCCGCACGACACCGAAGTCAACGGAGGAGCGCACCGCGTTCAGACTCCTCGATCAACACCCATGCATCGTAACCTTTCGATGATCCAACCTCTCCGCTACGCCGTATACTTCCGACCATACGCATCCGACAGCAGCTGATGCTGCCGCATCCGGACCTCCCGCATGTAGATCGCCTGGTCCTGCTCGGGATCCCGGAGGGCGGCGTCCATGGATCCCGTCGTTTGTCGGCCGTGGTGGAGGGACCAGATGCCCCAGCCCATGCCGACGCAGCAGGCGCAGCCGAGGACGATGAGGAAGACGATGAGGGTGTAGCTGAAGCCCATTGGGATGTCGGCTAGACTTTTTGCAGCGGAGGCGAGGGAGGGGTTGGGTGTTCACTCAGTGTTTGGATCGAGTGGTGAGTCGTGGATGGAGGTCATGGATGTGGGAGTAGTTGGTACATATATGGTTGATCAAAAGGGAGATGGGACGACTGCCCCGGTCTGCGCAGCCTATATGCATCGTTTCGGCAACGTAGAAGATGCATGCTATCGCCCAGCTTACGAGGCAACGACCCTGTGTAAGACTGCCCCCGATTGATCGAACAACGAGACAGCCAACAGCATTGAGCTCGCGATCAAGACAGCACCACTCTGTCGAAGAGATAGACTTTCAAAGCCTCCGTCCCTCATTGGTTCGTTCGACGGGACGGCCAATCAGATGAAAGACAGGGAAGCCCCCAAATCCTTCCCTTCCACCTCTCGGCCTCCCCTGCGCGGCTTTCAACCTCACCTCCTGTGCCCGGTCACTCTCTTCCACCATGGCGATTCCCACCTGCATCGGCGTGCGCAACGATGACCATCACACGCAAGCGAATCGTGAGAGGCAAGCCGGGGAGGACCGGGTGTCGTACGTGTCGGTATGTTCGCCGCGTGAACATCATATGTATTGTGGCACAAGTGATTGACAGACTGTTCAGAATTAGGCATATCAAGTGCGATGAGGCCAGGCCGGCGTGTTCCAAGTGCGTCAAAAGCGGTACGTTGGGTTGTCGACATACCGTGGACCCTTCGAGTGGAGGCCTGCGGCAAAGCTCTCATTCACCCGATGGAACTCTCGGGCTCTCGTAGTCACGTGTGGAGCACCGAGAGGCAACGAACACACCGCCGAGACGGCTCCTACATGTGAGAAGGATGCTGCAGTCCTCCTCCCTACGTCAAACCTCTAACGCTCACGGTGAGGGATCTGCGCTTCTGACGGATTCGCTCGCACACGCCTGCTTTCTTCACACTTGGCGTGACCTTCGATGAATGCCCTCTGCTGATTGCTGACTGTTGATGTCAGGGTGGAAGTGCGATGGTTACGAGGTACAATCTCCGCCAACGACTGGCCAGGCACACAACCGGCCACTGCTTCCAACACCAGAGACCGCCAACACTGTGTCACTACCCAAGACGGTGTCGACACTGAAGTTCAGCGTAACCGACACCGAGCGCTCTGCATTTGCCTATTTCACGCGGAATGTATGGGGTAGAGGTTACCTTGTTCACGGCGAGCATTAGCTGATGGTTCCCGCAGACATACCCGGACATATTGTTTATATCGCCTCTCAGAGAATGGCTATCCCTCGCACTGCAGCTCAGCTTCGACACGGCGCACCTCTTCTACGCCATCACGGCGGTCGGTTGTGCTCATCGCTCTTTGCCCTTTATCATCGACGCCACGCTCACCCGGCATTACCGGGATAGCAGCCGGACAACTGGCATGCGGCAGTATGGGAAAGCTCTTGCGGCGTTGCAGTCACATCTCAATCATCCCTCCAGCTCTGATGAATCAGTGGTCTCTGTCCTTTTAGTTTGCATGATATTCGGCTGCTTCGAATTGATGGAGGATCGCAGCAACGCGGCAATCGCACACGTCAAGTTTGGTCGGAGCATCATCTTCGACCATGCGAGGAGAGCTGCAGGCTCAGGAGACGTGGCAACAAGCAGGCAAGCATTTCCTACCAGTGGGAAGTCGACGCGGCCAGCACTAGATGGCTCGCAGCATTCTCAGCCCCGTGGACTCCCTCCTCGATTGGTCGAGACGTTCATCGGGATGCTCGACCACGACCCGGTATCGGAGAATACAATGACGCTGCTCCACGGCGAGATGTCAACCCATCCCTTTTTCTTCGATCGTGTACTCCCGGAGGGTTTTCTCACCATCGAAGACGCCAGGTCATACCTTGACCCCCTTCTAGAAGCCACGACACGACTTCGCAAAGAGCTCCTCGAGGTCGCAGAGCACCGCGTTGCACTGATACCCGGTGCCCCTTTCTCCCACGCACTCACGACATGCTTGTCGCTCTGCGTAAGCAGAGCACTGAACCCGCAAGCCCATCAACCGCTCTTCGCCCGACTCGCCCGACTTAGAACAACTCTAGCCTACTGGTCCTCCAGTCTCACACCCCTGACGCTCACCAACAGCTCCTCGCAAACAGCCAGCCGAGCCCTCGCCCTCATGCAGATCCAACACTTCACCGCAACCTTCACCCTCACCGCCCTAACCCACCAAGACGAAACCTTCACCGACGCCCTCCACCCCGACTTCACCCGCACCCTCGACCTCTGCGAACAGTACCTCCACTCCACCAGCTCCGACATCGACGCCACGCGCCGCCGAGCCTGCCAGCCCTCGCCGGCCGAAACGGTCCAAGGCGGCTTCAGCCTCGAACCCCGCATCCTGCCCGCTTTGAACCTGGTCGTCCACCGCTGCCGACACCCCGGTACCCGCCGCCGCGCAATCGACATCCTCCGCGCCTCGAATAGACGTGAAGGGCTCTTCTTCAGCCCAGTCCTGTGTCTATCAGGAGAAGCCTACATAGCCATCGAGGAAGGCCGGGTCCCCTCCTCCTCCTCCTCCTCCTCCTCTTCAGCCCCTACAATCATCACGATCACACCCCCACTCACTCCACCCTCGTCCCAACCCCTCAACCCCTCACCCCCGACCCGCTTCGCCGAGACCCTGACCGCAGGCTCAGACGTCACGGGAACGGATACCCGTTACTTCCTCGACCCCATCACGACCACCCCACAGCCGCCCACGCTGCCGCCGTGGCGGTATGCCGAGGTGTTGGTCGCGGGGAACACGGGCCCGCCGCCTAGTATGACGATGTGGTGTGGACGGTTCGTGGGAGCGGAGCAAAGGAAAAGGAAAGAGGAAGGGGGAGGGGCAGGTGGTGATGGGTATGGTGATGAGGGTGGGGTGGGGATCGAGATAGTGCAGTACCAGGGCCAAGGGTGGCCGTTGCAGATGGAGCGGGTGTGGGGCAGGGTCTTCGCGTGCGAGTGGTGAGTGTGGTACTGTCAGTGGAGTTGCTTAAAGCTATATACGCTTTTCACAAATAGACAGACAACTAAATCAACCTGTTCGTGAATCGCTCCCTCGCTCGTTCCCTCGCCTAAGAGAAAAGTTGAACGCCGACCCCAAAGACACCGGGGTACACGCTCTTTTTCACCAAGCCCATAGCGAAAGAGAGAGATATCCTTGATCGAGCCGTGCCGGGCGGTGTGAGTGTTGAGGTCTCTCAGTAGAAGAGGGGATTCCTCGTTTGGGTCTCGAGATATTCGGGGGAAGGCCCGAGGCGATCAGGTCCTTTTGCTAGCACCTTTGTTCGTGCTATTGGGGGGAAGTCGGAGGACACGGACTGCATTTCAGGACGGGACGGCAATGATTTCCGTCATCATCGATCACAGGGAAACGCTTTTCCCGGGATTGGGACGGTGTGGTTTTCATCGCCAGTCCCTACATACCACACCATCACCTCATCCACGCCTCCCATCTCTGTCTATCTCTCTCTCCCACTCTCCCTCTCCTCCCTCAGTCAATCCCCACCTCCCCCCACCCCTTAACCCTCAGCCCCTTCCCCCTCGGCGCCTCAATAACATTACTAAACCTCCCACTCCGCCCACTCCCACTATACGGCACAGCCGTGCCATCCCGGTTCCTACTCCCGCCCCGACTCCCACTCCCGCTCCTCGCCCTCTCCAACCCCA
>NAJQ01000025.1:10797-22137 GCA_005059865.1 Friedmanniomyces simplex
TTGGGAGTGAAACGACCTAGAGGGAAGGAGACAGGTATACTGTATGCAAGGTAAGGTAAGGTAAGGTAAGGGATGGATAGTGAATATCTGTTCTGGGTGAGGGTGAGGTTTTCCCCTCTCACAAGACAGTCACGGCCACCTCACACATGCATTGCGCTGAGGTTTGCCAGTTCGAGCCTAAGGCAGGAGAGTTGGACGTTTTGGGTGGTATGTAAGGTAAGGTAGAAAGAAGGAGTGCTGGTAGCGAAGAATGTTTTCGTCGGCTTCGAGGATACTGTGCTGTGCTCCTGTTCTGTTCTATCTTAGCCTGCTGCCTTCGCCTGCTTGACTCAGCGTTTCCCAATGACCATACAGTAGGTACTGTATTGAAGAACAGGGTGCCGTGGACTGCCCTGACTACATACCACCCTGCCCTCAGCTGGCGTAATTATTGCCCTCGGACGTGTACCATGCTCCTTCGATGTCGACACGGTAGTGGCGACGTGTTCAAAGCCGTACGGTTAAGGTGTTGACCGGAGTGCGGTCATGTTCGTAAGGTTAACTACAGCTGGCGAGAGCACCTTGAAGACCCCGATGAGGTCTATGTAGGAACCCGAGGAGGCAAAAAGATGGCCGGTGGAAATTTTTGAGATCGTAGCTGATTTGCTGATGATGATGGTACACTATGCCGCTCGTTCTAATGCGCAGTATGAACAATTGCTCCAGTTGTCCATACATGTATGCTTCGCATGTACAACACCCACAAGTGCCCAGCTAGGCATGTACTCAAGCTCGGGCAACATCCTCCTCCATCTCCAACACACATTCATGCGAAGATGGGCGTCGGCACGCCATAGTTCAGCGGGTTGTTGAACCGCAGGCCCTTGTCCAACCCACTGATCTGCTCAATCTCGTCCTTCTCCAGATCGAACGCGCACACGTCCAAGTTGGCCGCGAGACGGTCCTTGTTGTTGCTCTTGGGGATGACAGCCACCTCGCGCTGGGTGGCCCACCGGAGCAGGACCTGCGCAGGAGTCTTCTTGTGCTTCTCGGCAATGCTCTTGACGGTCTTGTTGTCGAACAGTAGCTCCGTGTTCTTGGCCGAGGCCATATCCAGCTCGACGAAGGACTGGGGTCCGAAGGACGAGTAGGCCGTGACGGCGATGCCCCGGCTCTTGCACAGCTCCACCAGGTCCTTCTGCACGAGGTAGGGGTGGTGCTCGATCTGCAGCGCCTGCGGCAGGTGCTTGCAGTACCGCTCCACGTCCAGGATCAGCGCGCCGTTGAAGTTGCTGATGCCGATGGCCTTGATGAGGCCCTCGTCGTAGATCTCCTCCATGGCGGCGTAGGTGTCCTGGATCGGGGCCTTGCTGGGCGTGACCTTGCCATCCGCATCCTCCCAGCCGGGCGGGTAGCGCACCGAGGGGTCGACGTACTTGAGCGCGATGGGGAAGTGGATGACGTAGAGGTCGAAGTAGTCGATGCCCCAGTCTGCGAGCTGCTTCTTGCAGATGGGCTTGACCTGCTCTTTGTCGTGGAAAGACTGTGAAAGTGAAGTGTTAGCGTGCTGCCGAAGACATAATCCTACATTTGCAAAAGCGTTCCGAAGCAGAGGGAGCTTTTCGCGGCTGTCGAGAAGCCATGACCGTGGAGAGAAGGCGTTTGCCACCGCCCTCGTCTTTTGTCTTTTGCTGGGTCCGTCTCTAGGGAAAATCGCTGCGACGCCTTCGGGATAACTTACGTTCCACAGCTTGGACACAATGAAGAGCTCCTCGCGCTTCACGAGGCCATCCTTGATGGCACGCGCGACACCCTCGCCAGCCTCCTTCTCGTTGCCTGCAACCTCATTAGCCTCCCACCGTCGGATCTTTAACATTCAGGATAAAGTACCGTAATCGCAGGCGCCGTCAAAGAGCCGGTAACCGACCTTGATCGCATTGTAGACGGTATCGGCGCAGGTGTCGTTGTTCACCTTCCAGAGCCCGAAGCCCACCAATGGCATCTCCTTGCCATTGTTCAGCTTGACCACCGGCGCAGAAGGCATGTTGGCGTAGGATCGAATGAAAGTCGGGCGTCTCGAAAATGCAACTTTGGGTATCGCAGAGAAGGTAGTAGAAGTGATGCTGGAGTGTCGAAAGAGGGCGGCAGTTCTGGATGGAGATGGTGCACGTCAGGACGCTGTGAGCGACTATATAGCTTTCTCCCACCTTGCTACCTCACTCACCTAGCGAAGGGCTTGATTAAACTCATTGCTGGAACCGGGGAGTGGAACTGGGGCTACTTAAGCTCTCCTGCTGGTGCTTCCCTGCGTAGTGTACCTCGCACAGAATTTTCACAGCAATTCTGCCGGCAGCCTGCAGTCTTAAGCCGTCGCCAGAAAGGCGATCCAGGATATGCCGTTGCTGTCATTGGTGACGAAAGCGGGGCAGAGATCGCGGGTGCCCTCTGCGTAGGAGGTAAAGGGTACGGAGTAAACAAGGTCCCTGATGTGGGGTTGCGACATTCAGGCGTGGCAAGTGGAGCGGTTGCCCGCCGGAGAGGGACCGCAGGCTGAAGAGACGACAACGGGTAAAGTCACACTTGCCCGTTTGGTACCTGCTGGAGAGCTGTACGGAACGTCTGGGTCAGGTAGAGCATGGCCGGGAGAGCAGGGACCGAAGCTGGAGGCCAGTCGCCACACCAGTTGTGCACGAAAGCTAATAACATTGTTATTGCGCTGGGGAGTCGCTCTTAACGCGTGCCTACACTTGGCTCGCGAGTCGTAGACTGTCTGCAGCACGTCCACAACTTCGGGTCTGTGAAGGGGGCGCGAGGAACAATCTTATCGGACGATTCGCTCATAGCTGCGCTGGACATAGAGGGTTTCAGGCAAGTCGAGCGAGTGCAAGACAACGCTAAGGGGTGGTATGCAGCGATGGTAGGTATGTAAGCGATATACGTCAACCGAGTGCGCCAAGTGGACAGGTACCGTAGACAGCTGATCAGTATATCGCGAGGCGCTCGCCGTCGAAGTTCAAACCCGAAGGCTTCCTACCAGGCCTCATCAACCAAGTAAATCTTTCGTCGAAGTATTATACACAGGCCATGATCGTCTCCGTGCAGCCTCCCATACCTCCCAAACGCCGTGCATTTTGCTTGCCGAGCTGCAACGCTACGACGAGAAGCGCTTCGTGACCTTCGCGAGGACTGCAAAAACGTATTAGCCATGTTCATGAACGCCATTCAATAGCCAGCCACCTACTATGCAAAGCCACCACACTGATAATGAACCCAATCGACAACACCATAACCACAAACGGATCAACCTTCAGCCCAGGCGACTCATCGGTGTAGAGCCCTACACGATCCCATTAGCCCCGACACTCGCCACGTACGCGACTCGTCTCCTCTCGTGGAAGTGTAGGTAACTCACTCAACATCGTACTACTACTCCCACCCGCGCCCGCCGCTCTCGTGCTCGACGGCCGCGTATTCGCGACCTTATCCGCCCGATCCGCGGCCGCGCGCCGCCTGATCGCCGTCGCGGGGCCTCCCGGGGGTTTGGGCGAGGACGGGCGGCCCGTGGTGGAAGCGGTGGAGGGGGGGAGGTTGACCGGGGAGGAAGGGCGGGGGGCAGACTGGGAGCCCGCGGGGGTTGAGGTTAGCTGAGGGTTTGGCAAGGTGCGCAAGGCGGTGTTCTGGTGATGATGTTCGCTCGGCGGCGGTAGGTGAGGCCTGACTGTGGGATGCTTCTGCTTCTGGCAGTGTGCGCTGGTGGGCGAAGGGGGGGATGTGCGCGAGACGGACTCACCATTCTCGCGGACTTCGCTCGGTGGGGTCGATCTCGGGGGTGGTCTGCGGTATGCTATGAAGCCCGTTGTCGCTCGTGACAGTCTAGTCTGTGTGGTCGAAGTGGTTGGTCGTTGGTCAAGTACCTAAGATAAGGTAGATGGTTCGCGTGCTGGGGGGAACAATTATTCGGAAGGACAGCTGGAAGCTCGAGCCGAGATTCATTTTGACAGGGATCACTTGAGCCTCAAAAAGCTTGGCTCTGGGGTACAGCACGTGAGAATGGTGGATATCTGACTGACTGCCCAGACGAGACGACTTCCCAAAATAATGCTGTCAGATTGTACTTCAACCATGATTGCGAATTGTGTATGCGTAGCCTATGATCACTTTCTCATCCCTAACAAATCCCTAACCCATCCCCATCCCATCCCACCCCATCAATTACGCTTGCAAAAGTAAAGGTATCATGCGAAAAGCAGAGCCCTGTCCATCCGAGCCGTTCACCCCCCAACCCAACCCCAACGAGCAAACCCTGAATAATACCAACGATACCAGTACGCAGCAACCCAGCCACGAACCCCAGCACAACCCGCGCCAGCCGCATGAACGCTCACAAACAGCCCACACCCAAAGATCGCTCATCAGACCCACGCCATGGCAAATGCATCGATCGTTCGTTCGTTCGCCTCCACCTTAAAGAAACTCCTCCGCCAACCCTTCCCCTTCCCCCTTCCCCTTCTCATCGGATTCATATCGACGCTCAACCCCAAACAGAAGGCTGCACAGCCAAAGTATTCTTCCCAGAGCCCCAAACAGCGCTATTGCCCCCCCACCCTCCAAGCCCGCTAACACTTTTCTCCAGTGGCGGGTTGGAAGCCGAAGAAGTCAAGCGCTCGTCTTTCGCATTGTGGGCGTCCACGCTCGAGAAACCGTAGCTGAGCGAGGAGGGCGTGAGGGGCGTCGTCGAGCGCTTGTTAAGGCCGCTCGAGGACCCCGGGGCTTGCGTGGGTCGCGTGCCGATCGGTACCACGCCCGCCGCGGTGCCCTTCTGGCCCTGGCCGAGGGGTGGCGAGCCGCCTGGTGAGGAATTGGACGTGCGGCTGGCATTTTGGGTCTCGTTGAGGAGACCGTAGGCCTGTTGTGCTGGCGCGTTAGTAGTGGCCGGTGATGCCGTGCTTTCGGCGCGGTCGCGTGGTGGCATCTGCACGGCACCCTCTGCGCCACCCTGTGCCTGCACGCCGTAGGGGTCGAAAGGCAGCGGCGAAGGGCCGCGGTTGGGTCCAGAGACGCGCGCATCCTGGCTTTGGGGTCTGGACGAGCCTTCGCCGGTGTAGAGGTTGGAGTTGTCGCCGTAGAGAGCGCGGTGTTGGCGAGCGATGAGGTCACGGCGGTCTTCCTCGTTCATGGCGGCGGGGCTCATGGCGCGGTCGGTAGTCTTGACGCCCGATACTGCGGCTGCGCGGGGTGTTAGCAATCTTCTTGAACTCCATACATTCCGGGGTTTACCCACTTCGGTTGTACTGCTGCTCCTGGTGGTAATTGCGAAGCTCTCGTTCCCGCGCGGCTGCCATTCTACGCTTAGCCTGCTGCATCTGCTCCGCTTCGCTTTGCCGCCCACCGGGATGGCGTTGGCCAGCATAGTAGCCCTGTAGCCCCGCCGAGCCAGGACGCCCACCATCGTACTCGCTCACGCTCTGGTGTCGCGAAGGTGGCCCGCCCATCCTCGGGTCACCGCTCGCATATCCCTCGTACGCTCTGCTCGCCGCGGGGACGCTATCCCTCCGACTGGGAGCAGCCGGCGACGGCAAGCCCGGCACCTGCCCCGGGAACATCTTGCCACTCCTCACGAGGTTATCGGTGGCCCTGTCGATCTCTTCGAATTGCGATGCGAAGGCGTTCAGCTCGCCCTGCTGGGACGAGACGGAGCCTGCGCCGGATCGGGACGGTGGTGGCTGTTGTTCCCATGACGCTTGCCGTCCTGGCGCTGCCCAGGAGCTGTCGTTATCGTAGTAAGACATATCGTCCGGTCTCGGGAGGGTAACGCGTTCGGTCGGATTAAGGTGGTGTATGGAGCCGGAGAAATAACGCGACGAAACAGAATCGCAAAGGCGCGGGCTAGACGAGACTGGTGTCAATGATGTGTGCTGCCACGCAAATGTATGTCATGTGTGCTCTCTCGTCTCTCCATCCGCCCGTCGTCCAGACCATAGAAGGTGGGTGGGGGGGAGGGGCTCTTTGGGTGTACAGGACATGAACGTACCTTCCACCACACACGCAAGCAGAACGATACGAAGGGAAAAGAACGACGCGGGCGGCAAGACAGGACAAGACGAAAGGAAAGAGTCGGGTGCGGGAGGAGGAGGAGGAGGTGTCTGGAAGGGTACCACGCTTCGCGCGCATACAACGCTAGATTTGCAGGCAAATCTCCGCCGCTCGGTAGAGGCAACCCACTCTGGCCGTCCCAACTTCATTTCCTTTTCCCGCGCCCTGCCGCTCGAGACTTCATGAGGGCGACGATTCCTCGTTTGTTGCAGGGTGCATCTCCGCATGCAGCGCTTTTCGCCAGCGCCGACGACCATGATGGGCGCTGTTTGTACGGGACTTGCTTCCCTGGAGATTGGACTCCTCATCCGCACGCGAGGAACGAAGTACTCCACCATATATCCGCCAAGCTTTGACAGCCGCCCGCCCCGCAGGCTGACAACCTTTTCTCACACGTGCTTTCTTCTGGGTACCGAAATCTGCGCTTGTTCAGACCTCACCCACTGAATTATTGCTAGACCACCCGACGACCTGGTGTTCCGTTCGGGTGGGCCTTGACAAGACGACACCCGTCCAGTATGCTACCAGTCCACGTCCATACGCATCGGCATGTGTGCGAGAAAGAGTACTAAGTGATGCTATGCACAGTGGCGATAGCTTCATGCGTGTCCCCCGCCTCTTGAGCACCAGATGCTGACCAACTGATAACGCCGTAGCGCGCTATGGGTGAAGATGGGGGGTGGAACAATCAGGATACCTTCGATAGTGACCTGCTAAAGACCTCTGGCGACTTTGGAATTCATCTTAATCCACTCCGAAATCGAGGCCACGAACAGCAGCACCAAATCGAACGGCCATAATACAGGACGACCCACACCACGTGCGACTATGTCAACGGGTCGACGGGAGGCAGGTTCACGGTGCCGAGTACCTTCTGGACGATCGTGCGCCTGATGCGGCGACAATAATCACATGCCAAATCGGAAGCTGTCAGATTTACGGCACTACTACATTCCGGACGTGCATCGATGCTCCCAGCGACGTATCAGGCAACAGCGAACACAGATGTCGTTCCCTCCGATTCCTACAAGGCTGTCGAGGCAAGAGACGACCCGCGAACAGACCATGGTCACGTGCTGTCGTGACTCTATGCCCCCGGTGTCAGCCGAGCGGATCCGCGTGTTCCAACTGTCTTGGATATGACCTCGTAAGCCGATCTTGGAAAGCCCGGTGCCAACACTCGATGATGTCTGTGGTCTGCAAACATGGCGAAATCGCGTCAGGGCGGCAGAGGCGGCCTGGCCATTACTAGACTCTGTTCGTGGTCTGTTGTGAAGTGTTCACCACGGACGAAAGCACGGACGGGAATTGATCCTCCCCAGGGACTGGCATCGCTCATGTCAGATGGAGGCAGGATGTTGTGATCCAGAAGTACCTGGGTTTGCTCTCAGATCATCTGGGTGTTTGGAAAGATAGTCACGCTAATGTCAGGCAGTTGGTGACAACATGACACAGTCCATGTAGTTGCTTGTGTGAGGCACCCCATTCCACAGCAAACAAGCGTTGTCATCTGCTCCCTGCGATTATGGTATCTAAACGCCTAGAAGCAGCCATTGCGCTAATCGGTCAGGTATCATTTTGCCCCTATTCCTGCGACATATACACGATGAGCCGATTGGGTCGGGGTTGCACCAACCAGCTGATCGACCACATGTAAAGGCTCATATACGTTGCACCGACACATTATGACCGGCGGCCACCTCAAAAGAACCGCACATCCGCACGAAACCGGGAGGCGTCAACCAGCAGACAACGAGCGCTGTGTTACTCGACATATTGGCGTACCGGACAATTGGACCGAATACCTCTTACGGCATCGACTATGACCAGAATCCAGACAAGCGGTCCTCCAACTATCTCGTCGCTACCTCCCGAATTACTCCTGCAAATCACCGCATACCTACCAATCTCGGCCGTCATATCCCTCAAGCTCGCGAGCAAGCACCTCTACAATGCGACCGCGCTGCCGACGACATACCACGGCAAAGCCGCTTTCCACGCGCTCTCACTCTGCGAAAGGACAGCTATCCGCCGGAACCTGAACGAGTCGAAGGATGTCGCCACTGGAAGGCGACGATGCGTCATCTGCCATTGCCTGGTCTCTTTGAGCTCCTTCACTGATGGCGGAGCGACGTGCGATCTTCACGGTGGGAGATATATGAGCCTGTCTCCTCCACGCGGGCTCGATGAGACGACCAAGGCGCGGCTTCGGAGTTTAGCTGGGTCTGTGAAAGAGACTTATTGGGTGGCTATTAGGCGTCAGCTGTGCGTCCATACCGGCCGAGTCATACAATGGGGTGTGCCCGAATGCCGGTATGGGTGCGACAGCTGCCCGCACGCCGGAGTGCTATGCTATATTCGCATCTCGAAGACGTCCACCAGGCCCTTGGCGTGGCGATTGGAGTTTCTTGACAATGGAGAGCGTTGCGTGCTGGAATATGATTCAACGGCTGGTGAGTAAACCCGGGGGAATGGACGGAAACAGGCTGAGTCAGTGGATAGTATCTGGTCGACCGATGATGTGTTCGAAAACGACGCCTGTCATACCGCTCGAAGTCGCTGAGCAGATGGCGGATGCTCATACGTCGCGATATCCGCTCACCTTGGGTTCGGTACACGTAGCTACCGGATTGTGCGACCAAATTTGAAGAGCACCACTCTTTGGAAGGCGCCTCTAACGCAGTCCACGACAACGTCACTCGATGGGTATGTTTCGAACAGGCACGCCGTTCAGGCATCCCAGCACCGTAAGGCACAATCCGAACCTCATGCCACAGAAGCGTCGCTCTCATGACAGCTTCAAGGGTGGCTATCAATATTCACACGAACGAGGTTGCTTTCTCGAGGGCGAGTCTTACCGGTGGGCGCCACCAGCACCATGGCATAGCACCGCGAAGTCAGTTGATGGCAAGTCGGGCGAATTTCAAGCAGGCCTGGACAAAGATAGGGTTCGCAGAGTGGAGAGCAAAATCCATCGCAGTAGACAAGCGCACTGGTTTGCCGTAGGTCGAGGCAGTCAGAGCAGTGCACCACTCCAACCGTAAACCCATGAAAACTCCAAGTAACCCCAAGGCAGACTCATCCTCGACCCGAGTCCAGCCCCCACCTCCACACCACAAACCCCTCCACCCCCTTCCTTCCCCCAAGCCCAAAACCAAACCCAGCCCACGATCACCTATCCCTCTCCCCCTCCAGCTCAGCAGCCAAAAGCAACGCCACCAGATCCCCCATCACCAGGACCGCCCACCCGGCCAACAGCGCCGCAGGCACGGGCTCCATCGCCGGCCACCTGCACATGATGCCGAAGAGCATGCCGGCGCCGGCGAAAATTGACACCAGGACGTCGATCAGGACGTCGTACCAAGGGATCCAGCGCCGGCAGAGGGCGCTGAGGAGGAGGATGTTGGCGATGGAGTAGAGGATGGAGGCCGTGAGGGTTAGGCCCGCGGCGACGAGGGTGTGGCGGGGTGGGCGGGAGAGGTAGAAGCTGGAGAGGTGGGCCGTCGCCATGGGGTTTCGCTCGTTTCTGCTTGCCGTGTGATGAGGCAGTTCGGCGGGGTACAGTATGCCGAAGGTTTTCGAGGTCTGTCGAGGAGTAGGTTCGTGAGTTGAGCTGGTGGAGGGATGTCCGATGGTTTGGGGGGGAGGGGGACGATTGTGTCCCTAGCGGGTGTGAGATATCAGTACCACCCTACGCGTACCAATACCGCCGCCTTCGCTCACCTTATTAGTAACCGGGAAAGCCCGAGTCGTACAGTTAGTTGTACGAAAGCTGCTCGAAGCTATGATCAACAAGCCATCGTCGTTGGGAAAACAGCGAAATCGGTGCAGGGTAAGGTATACGACAACAAGAAAGAAAGAGGAGGTAAGGTAGTGAAAAGTCCCCCAAACCTTTATACCTCCCTCTCTCCTTTCTTTCAACCCTCCCGAAAGGAAAGCAGTGAACAGCGATCAGCAAATCTGTCCATAGTCGTTCGTTCGCTGGTCACTACATTATATATCCACGTCCCCGTCCTCGTCCTCGTCGTCGCCACCAGTGACCAGGACAGTGAACAAAAGACATTCATTCATTCACCACCACCACCATCGTCCTGCCCTGTCCGGCGCTGCCATGCCCGCTCCCACCCAACACCTCCGCTGTCTTGATGACTTAGCGACTGAGACTGCGACCGACCACGCACACGCTCTTGATAAACCCCTCCCCCAAACGCCGCGCTCACTTTCATTAAAAGAGAAAGACCGTTGGGCAGCCCTTCACAATGTCTAGCGTCCCGTTTTGTGGTAAAGACCGCTGGCTACTCCCATCCATTCGTAGTCTGCTTGCATGCAGTGCATTGCCGTAGTGTGAGGACCCTTCCTTCCCAAGTCCCAAGTCCAAGTCCAAGTCGGGGTATCTTAAGCCGGGCCCCATAGAAAACGCCATATGTGTGTGTGTGTGTGTGTGTGAGTGTAGAGAGAGAGGAGAACGATCCAAACCACCATAAAAAAAATCGTCAATCGAACAAGCTTGCACTACTGCTTCTCCTGCGACAGCCTCAAGCCCGCACTAACCCCTCGACTCAAAACTAGGCCTGGGATCCGGATTAGCCACCCCCAACGGCCGGCTGTAATCCCGCTGGTCCTGCATCGACACCCGACTCCCATTCGCCTCGGCATTGGCGAACAGCGCCGAAGGGTTCAGCCGCTGATCGTAGACCATGGGCCGGCCGCTGTAGCGGCGATCCCCGTCGTTGTCGTTGTCGTGCGAGCTGCCGAGCGGGCTGACGGGGCTGACGCCCACGACACCGCCCAGACCCGCGCCTGCGGCGCCGAAGAGCATGGAGTGGCGCACGCTGTTCTGGCCGGTGGGCGGGTTGGCCGCGTCGTCGTAGGCGTAGGCGGTGTTCTCCGCCATGCTGGTTGGGCGGCCGCGGGAGAGCAGGCCGGTGCGGCTGAGGACGCTGATGTTGCGGCGCGGGCTGGTGGGGCCGCGGGCGAGACCTTCGCTGTCGCGGTTCTGCTTTCTTCGGCGTAGGAGCAGGAATGCTAGTAGCAGCAGAGCAGCGAGGCCGAGGAGAGTGCCAATGACGATGCCGGCGATGGCGCCGCCTGAGAGTTGCTTGCGCTGGAGAGGCTGGGCGTCTGCGTTGCTGTTGGGTACGACGAAAGGGGTTGATGTGACGGTCTGCGTGACTATAGCCCCGGACACGGTCACCACCCGCACGCTTGTGACGGGCGATGGTGTCGCAGACTGTGGCGGCGAGCTACTTGACGTCTGGATTGTGGCTG
>NAJQ01000025.1:22147-90721 GCA_005059865.1 Friedmanniomyces simplex
AGGCGAAGATGCGTCATCTGCCATTGCCTGGTCTCTTTGAGCTCCTTCACTGATGGCGGAGCGACGTGCGATCTTCACAGTGGGAGATATATGAGCCTGTCTCCTCCACGTGGGCTCGATCAGACGACCAAGGCGCGGCTTCGGAGTTTAGCTGCGTCTGTGAAGGAGACTTATTGGGTGGCTATTAGGCGTCAGCTGTGCATCCATACCGGCCGAGTCATACAATGGGATGTGCCCGAATGCCGGTGTGGTTGCGACAGCTGCCCACACGCCGGAGTACTATGCTATGTTCGCACGTCGAATACGTCGAACGGGCCCTCGGCGTGGCGATTGGAGTTTCTTGACAATGGAGAGCGTTGCGTGCTGGAGTATGATTCAAATGCTGGTGAGTGAACCCGGTGTAGTGGAAGGAAGCAGGCTGAGTCGATTGCTAGGACCTGGTCGACCGCCGATTTGCTCAAGAGTCAATCCCGTTATACCGCTTCAAATCGCCGAGGACGTTGCGGATGCTCTTATTCACAACAAAAAGATCGCTCACACGGGGCCCATACCTGCTGCGTTGAGCGATCATGGAACGGCGAGGGAACCTCTTTGAAAGACTGACGCGTGTCTGCATTTTCAGCATTCGGACAGCAGGCTCCATCATATTCTCCAGCAAAAACTGTCAAAGATCACACGTTCATTCTGATCTCCATCTACCGCACCCGCTCCAGCAAGCGAACGCTACGCCGCCGCAAGGCAATCAGAAGCCACTAAACCGCACCACATGCCCCGCCAGCATCTCACGCGATAACCAGCGCGCAAATCAAGTTGCCGGCCCCTCCACCCTCCCCCCCCGCCCCCCCCCTAAACCCCCGAATGATCACGACCCCGTCTTCCCAAACTGCCCACCCGCCACCGCCGCCGCCGTAACCAACAGCGGCACCATCCCAACCAACAGCAGCGGCGCACTGCTCAGCAGCGCCAAGGGCACGGGCCCCAGCTCCGGCCGGTACCGCATATTCACCACCAGCAAGACGACGCCGCCGCTGAGGAGGGAGAGCGGGTAGAGGAGGTCGGCCCACCAGGGGATCCAGCGGCGCATGAGGGCGCTTTGGAGCGGGATGATGGTTAGGGCGATTAGGGCTGAGAGGGCGAGGGCTAGGGTGGCGGCGACGAGGGTGTGGCGGGGTGGGCGGGAGAGGTAGAAGTTGGAGAGGTGGGTGGCCATGTTTCTCTATTGCCGATGGGGCTATTCGGGGGGTTATTCGCGGGGTCTGCGGTAGATTTCGAGTCTGTCGAGGAACGCTTCGTTGGTCGAGGAATCGCTGTCGAAGAGTTTGGGAGGCGCAGTTGTGTCCCTAGCGGGTGTGAGATATCAGTACCAACCTACGCGTACCAATACGGCCACCTTCCCTCACTTTGACGATCGGGAAGCCAGCGTCGTACAGTTGTACGAAAGCTGCTCGAAGCTATGATCAAAAAGCCGTCGTCGTCGTCGTTGGGAATACAGCGAAATCGGTGCAGAGAAAGGTAATACGACAAGGAGAAAGAGAACGTAAGGTAGTGAAAAGTTTCCCAAACCTTGATACCTCCCTCTCTCTTCTCCCCCCCGGAAAGGAAAGCAGTGAACACCAGGCAATCAGCAGATTTCATCCATAGCCATTCGTTCGTTGGTCACTACATTATATATCCCCGTCCTCATCCTCGTCGTCGCCACCAGTGACCAGGACAGCTAATAAAAAAGACATTCCTTCACCACCACCATCGTCCTGCCCTGTCCGGTGCTGTCATGCCCGCTCCCGCCCAACACCACCGCTGTCTTGATGACTTGGTGACTGAGACTGCAACCGACCGACCACGCACACGCTCTTGATAAACCTCTCCCCCAAACGCCGCGCTCACTTTCATTAAAAGAAAAAGACTGCTGGGCAGCCCTTCACAATGTCTAGCGTCCCGTTTTGTGGTAAAGACCGCTGGCTACTCCCATCCATTCGTAGTCTGCTTGCATGCAGTGCATTGCCGTAGTGTGAGGACCCTTCCATTCCAAGTCCCGAGTCCCAGTCCCGGTCCAAGTCCCAGTCCAAGTCCGGGTATTTGCAGGCGCCCCGGTAAAAACGCCTTGTGTGTGCGGAGAGGAGATCCAAAGCATGAAAAAGAATCGTCTCATAGAGATACTCGACGTTATCAACCCGACAGCCAGCCTCAAGCCCGCACTAACCCCTCGACTCAAAACTAGGCCTGGGATCCGGATTAGCCACCCCCAACGGCCGGCTGTAATCCCGCTGATCCTGCATCGACACCCGACTCCCATTCGCCTCGGCATTGGCGAACAGCGCCGAAGGGTTCAGCCGCTGATCATACACCATGGCCCGGCCGCTGTAGCGGCGATCCCCGTCGTTGTCGTTGTCGTGCGAGCTGCCGAGCGGGCTGACGGGGCTGACGCCCTCGACACCGCCCAGACCCGCGCCCGCGCCTGCGGCGCCGAAGAGCATGGAGTGGCGCACGCTGTTCTGGCCGGTGGGGGGGTTGGCCGCGTCGTCGTAGGCGTAGGCGTAGGCGTTGTTCTCCGCCATGCTGGTTGGGCGGCCGCGGGAGAGGAGGCCGGTGCGGCTGAGGACGCTGATTTTGCGGCGCGGGCTGGTGGGGCCGCGGGCGAGACCTTCGCTGTCGCGGTTCTGCTTTCTTCGGCGTAGGAGCAGGAATGCTAGTAGCAGCAGAGCAGCGAGGCCGAGGAGAGTGCCGATGACGATGCCGGCGATGGCGCCGCCTGAGAGTTGCTTGCGCTGGAGAGGCTGGGCGTCTGCGTTGCTGTTGGGTACGACGAAAGGGGTTGATGTGACGGTCTGCGTGACTATAGCCCCGGACACGGTCACCACCCGCACGCTTGTGACGGGCGATGGTGTCGCAGACTGTGGCGGCGAGCTACTTGACGTCTGGATTGTGGCTGGTACAGGTGCGACGACGGGTGCCTCGGTGCTGCTCGACGTCGGCGAGGCGGAGGTGGTAGTCGTTGAGGATGGCGGCGGGTCTGAGCTCGAGGATGACGTTGATGATGATGTCTGCGTAAGAGGCTGGTCAGCGTGGATACGCAAGGGCTGGTGAGCTTCATCAAGCAAGCAAGCATATGGGTAGTACGAAGCTCCGCAAGACCGCATGATGAAACGTGCATCCATACAGGACTTGGGGTGACATAGGACACCACTACACTCGCGCTCTGGCTCTGGGTCACCGTCTGGTAGACGGTCTGACTCACAATGCTGGTCGCCGGCGGCTGCGAGGTAGATGTGGGCTCTTGTGTGGTGGGTTGCTGCGAGGTAGACGTCTCCGGTTGCGTGCTCGACTGCTGGGTTGATGATGGAGTCGTAGCAGACGAGACAGGCGTGCTGCTTGCCTGGGTGCTGGATGCTCCTCCGGCCGTGCCTTCGGGATGCCTGTACAACGGTATGTATCCGTACAGTCCCGCGGATTCATTACCACATTGTTCAGCCGGGTATCCTGGGCAGTTCTGGTTGCAATTGCTGGTACTCTGCTGGTCCGCGGGGATGTAGTTGGAACACCAGCAGTTCTGCCACTGCACGACCGCAAAGGCGTAGCTGCCATCGCACTGGTCGTGGCATGCGCCGTTCGACTGATAGATGTTGTACACTGCGGACGGTCAGCTGACATGCGAGGTGAAGGTGTGTGTGAGAGAGAAAGAGAGCGGCTTGAGCTCACCAGCCTGGTAATCGGAGCCGGTGTTCTCGCTCGAGCAGTATTGCTGAGACAGCCCGTCCCTTTGCGCCCATACCGACGCAGTCAAGAGCGTGAGCCAGGCGGCCGCGAGTCTGAAGGGCACCATGCTGGCCAACCTCATCTCGAAGGCGTGGTGGGAAGAAGTGTGGCCGTGGCCGTTCTTTAACTCACCGACCCCTCATGCACGCCACTTGTGAGGGTGGAGCTGGGCGCGTTCAGATGTTTCAGGCGTCCTTTAGCGAGAACGCTGGTGGAGATGCGGTGATGGAGGCAGCACCTCTGGATGGGGGTGTAACGGTCTTGCTCCAGGCTTCGTGATGACCCAGTCTCCACCTCCAATACCGATATCGTACACGCGGGCGATTTCGATGTCGACTCTTTTGTGTGTCTTGACCAGCAAGAGCTACTAATAGCAAGCAAGCAGGAGTATGTCTAAAGCTTCGGGGGTGGGGATCGATCGGTCAAGGGCAAGGCGACGTTGACGTCCTTCACGGCCGCGTCATCTTCAGGCGAATGGTTTCGAACGACGGCGGGCTCGAGTGTTGTAGTAGTAGTGGACCGGGGCAAACGAGTGTACAGGAAGGAAAGGCGGCGGGAGATGTTGAGGGAGCAGGAGGAGAGGAGCAGTCGCGGTGCCGCAGATTCGGAAGCACAGTGAGACGGGTCACCTTAGCGTGAACGCTCCGCTACTAAGATAGAATAGCGCCGGATGATCTGCAGAGACTCTCACACCGATAACAACATGAATGATGGCACCCAGCGTTGACGTCGTCGGTGCGCTGGGAGATCGTGCAATCGAGATCGTCCTCTCCCGGGGAGCCCCTTCACGACCTCCAATCGTCTCGCCGTGTTCTGTAAAGACCAACCCGATCGATGACGCGATTGCATCCCGGTGGCACTGCTAGTGGTGGCGAATACAAAGACACCCCTCACCTCACCTCCACCTCCCTCCAGCTCCAAAGCGGAGTGCATGCGATATCAACTCGCTCACCTCACCTCACATCAAGGGCAGGGGCAGGATAGGGCAGGATAGGGCAGGACAAGGACACACCCGGCAGACTATGCTCTAGCTTGTCGTGCACGATGAGATGAGAAAGACCCGAGGGAGTCTGGCCCCAGCAAGCAACGAGCCATGATCGAAGCCAGCAAGCTTTTTGCATGTGTTGTTTGTTGTGTTGTGTTGCGTTGTCTTTGCCCGCAGATAGATGGTGCATGGTGGAAGGTGGATGGACGATGGATGGATGGCCGGAATGGATGGCATCTCTCTCATGCACATGCACATGCACATCCGGGAAAGGCTTGCAGCTTGCGGCGAACGCCTCGACAACTCTAATCCGGCAGGTCGCAGTGCATCCAGAGCTGGCCTTCCAGGGCGGGGTGGGCGGGGTTGCTGTTACATGAGCTGAGTCCCTGATGGTGGGGTGGCGAGCGGTAGTGCACTGCGGTGATGAGGCTCAATCGTGAGATGTGATGAAGCTATCGCTGACCCTGCTTTGGCTCGCTGCAGGGCAGATGCCATGGATATTAATATTGCAGTCGCGTTCATCCCATCTTTCCCACCGCAAGCGTAGACGGCATGGTATGGTATCCAGCCATTTCACGGTTGACAATAGTGCAGCGTTATAGAAAGAAAGAGGAAGTCACGATGAGCTACCGCACTGGAATGGGACGAGCGGCAAAGACCCCCTACACTCGCTGCCGCCGCCGCCGTAGTAGCAGTAGTATATCATGAGGTAGCTTCATCCAGGTCGCCACCTCACCTCCCATTGAGGAAGCTACCAGGACCGGGCCGATGCCAGTCATTCAGTAGCAGCCCGAGTAGCTCACATCAGGATTAGGCAGGCATACCAGGGCACACAGCACGAGAGAGAGAGAGAGAGCTGCAACAGCGGAGACCTCTGATGCATGCATGTGGAACAGCTACATCAAGACTACATGTACCGTACATGTACTACTCTCGCAAGCACCTTGCGGCTTCCTCCGGAGGGAAGCACGGAATCGACTCGCAGCGGCGATGTGTGCTCCTGCTTACAAGTGGGCGGGCATTACTAGTACTACTTGCTGTACCAGACAGACAGACCCCTGCGCCAGGCAGCATCATAGTCGCCCGGGACGGACGAAGATAATCAATGGCGTACCCATCGATAGACCCCGATAATACGTCCGCCCCGGCCCCCCGCCCCCCCTCATCCCAAAAGACGACGGACCTCACAGAATCCGCGAGGTCAACCCCCTTTCAACATCATAGTCAGTAACGTCCATGCCGCGTGCGAGAGAGAGAGAGTGTGTGTGTGTGGAAATGCAGAATTGACTCGTGGACGCACACACAAAAGCCGATCTTCATATCTAGATAGAAACTCGCCTGGTCCAGCCCCCCGGAAGGGTCTCTGATCGACTCCCTTTCCTTCGTGCCCCAGCCCATACATTTCCATACATTCCCAAACAACCGCCAGCGCCGTTGCAAACCCATGAAAACGCAGACGCCAGGCCAGAACAAAACAACCCGTTTCTTGACCACCACGATCAACCCTGCGGATCCCGACTCCGATAAGTTGGCGGCCGGATACTCTCCTGATCGCTCCTCTGCGCCCCGGCCCATGGATCCCACTGCTGCTGCTGCTGCTGCTGCAGCCGGGCCGGCGCTCCCGCACTCTCCTCCTCCTCCCCTCTATACGCCGGATGCACGCTCTGCCGCGAGCCCGCCGCGCCAGAGCCAGAAACCGGACCGACTCCGGGATGATACCCCGTATCCTCCTCCTCGAAATCCTCTCGTCGTGCCGGCCTACTACTATTCGCTCCGTAATCCCGCCCCTTACTCTCATACCCCGGCGCCGCCATCCTCCCACCACCGCCTCCCACCCTCGCCTCCTCATCCCCCGAAACCTCCTCCTCCCCCATCTCCGTCCGATAAGGACTCGAACTCGGCCCCCTCATCCCCGCCATATTAGCCGAATGCCTCAGCAACCCAGCCCGATCATCCTCGTCCGTGCTCGTCACCACCCCCCCACCACCCTGCAACCGCTCCCTCCCCGGCCGCAACTCCGTAGCCGCCTCCCCGTTCCCCGCGAAAGTCGGTCCGGCCGTGAACCCATTCACCTTCCCCCCTTGCAGCGCCCCCCCGGCACTCTGGTACGAAGGATCCGCCTCCCGCTTCTTATACCCCACGAACAACCACCTGAACCCCCGCGCGGAAGCCTTGATGATATCCCACGGATTGAAAGCATCGCCTATGGCTTTGATCCCCAGAAAGCCGCCCTGATAGTGCGGCGCGGCGCCGCTGTAGCCCGCGCCGGACATGCTGAGGGGGTCCTTGTGCTCGATGGTGTATTCCTTCCAGGGGAAGGCGAAGAGGTGCATGACGGCGAAGATGGCCATTTCGATGCAGAGCATGACGGCGGGAATGCCGACTTTGATGTCCTGGTAGCTGATTTTGGCGGAGGGTTGGAGGGGGCCGTTGCTGGAGGAGAGGAGGCTGATGATGATCTGTGGTGGTAATCGTTAGTCAAACAAACCAAGTATAATCGTATAGATGTTCTTCACGATGGACTTACCGTCTGCCAGAACGAAAAGAAGATGACCAGTTTGATACACAAGACCTTCAGGAACGGCTTGTGCTCCGCCAGATCCACCCTCAATTGGAGGTAAAACTGGATCAGGCAGAACATGGCGATGCTGACGGACAGCGCCTCGAAGGCCGTGACCCAGACGTGGGCGAAAGCGGGCGAGAGCGAGGCCTCGCAGTACCGACCCAATTCTTCCGTGACGACCGAGACGATCGTGAACAGGATCCGGATAAAGCAGTACTGGAAGACGCCGATCCATATTATCTGCACGAAAAACACACTGTCAGCAACCAAATCCCACATCTCCCATGCACTCGTGTGTGTGTGGATGTCCGAAACGTACGTTAAACCACGTCAACCCACTCCTCGGCTTCCGCAACAACCCCCGATTCTGCCCCCCCGTACACCTCTGCAAGCCAAAAACCCCCCAGAACCAATTGAACGGCACCAGCCCCCGAAAATAATCCTTCTGATCATGCAAGTTCGGCGCGACATAATGACACAACAAGGTAAAAAAACTCGCGATCGCAAACGCCTCATAACAATTCCCCAACACTTGGAAGTAGACGGCGCGGCGGTAGAAGAGGTAGGAGAGGAACTGCACGACGCTGTAGATGGGGATCATGAGGAGGATGCGGATGATGTGTTTCTGCTCCCAGGGCCGGAGGTAGTGGGTCGCGTGCTGGAAGACGAGGAAGAGGGCCAGGACGACCGAGATCAGGCCGAAGACGGCGGAGAGGAAGAGGCCGAAGTGGTGGAAGGTGAAGCCTTTCCAGAGCGGGGTCTCGTGGATGTAGCTCTCTTCGAGCGTGGTGTTGCAGGTCGTCCAGCTGGTGGTGTTGACCATGGTGAGGACTGGCGGGGTGCGCCGGAGCGCGGGGAGGTGGTGGTGGTGGGTGGGTCTGGTCCAACGGTGGTTATGGTTGCTGCCCGTTGGTCGCGATCATGCGGCAGATATGCCCTAGCTCTTGCAGTGTTTGCTGGTCTCGCTCTTGTGCTATCGTATGCGCTGGGTGGGTGTCGACTGCGCCGTCAAGCAGTAGTGGGTGTGGGTAAGCTGTCGGGAATGTGCCGCCGCAACACGACTGTTTCGTAGAGCAGGTCTTGTCTCTGCGCCGTCGCAATAGGTCGTTCGTTCGTCTTCCGTCGTGGCTTGGTGGTCGTGTGCGAGATCCTGCTGCGTGCTTGAATGAGGCGCGCGATGGCAATGCAATACGCATTTAGGTCGACACGTTGCGAAGCTGCACTGCGCCTCACGCAACTCAGCTCCTCTTCAACAGCGGCTAGAACCGCGTGGGAGATTGACGTAATTGGATACCGTATTCCAAGGGGCTCGTTCTCCACAAACGCTCTGCAGATCCCTGTTTCACCATCAAACGCAGATTTGGAGACAACTTCTCGGCACGTGATTGGCCATGGTATGGATACTGCCTATACTGCAAACCACACTGAACGCCCCTCCAACTCACCAGCACATCATATCAGCTATTGAAAAGGTACCCCCCCATCCAACTCATCATCATATCGCTCAAGTATAAGGCGGCCCCCCAGGCGCAACCCCCACTCTCTCCTTCGCCAACAGATCCACCAGCAACGGGCTCGGCTTACTCTCCTTGCCCGGCTTCAACCGATCCTGCGTCGCCTTGTACGCCTTCACACTGTCCAGATACGCATCGAACAGATAGCTCGAATCCTGCGGGCCGCCCTTGGCCTCAGGGTGGAACTGCGTGCCGAAGATCGGCCGCGTCTTGTGGATGATGCCCTCGTTCGAGTCATCGTTCAAGTTGACGAAGTATTCTTTGAAATCGTGCGGAAGAGTGGAGATATCGACCGCATATCCGTGGTTCTGCGACGTGATGTGGCACTTCCCCGTCGTCTTGTCCAGAGCGGGGATATTGTGCGCGCGGTTGCCGTACTTCATTTTGGTCGTCGCGCCCCCCGCGGCGATAGCCAGGAGCTGGTGGCCGAGACAGATGCCCATGATGGGGATCTGGGAGTTGTCCATGAGTTTGTGGAGGTTGTCGGAGGTGACGCGGCAGTGCGTGGGGTCGCCGGGGCCGTTGGAGATGAAGACGCCGTCGAAGTGGCGGGCGAGCTTGTGGATGGGGTAGTCGTATGGGAGGCAGGTGACGGAGGCGCCGCGGGAGACGATGGAGCGGATGATGTTCTCTTTTACGCCGCAGTCGATGAGCGCGATGTGGGCGTCGCCGACGGGTGACGGAACGTGGAAGGGTTGCTTGGTCGACACACGCTTGACCAAATTGATCTGTCCTGGGTCCTCGTAGGCTTCGTCTTCATCCGCATCGTACTCCTCGCCGATCGTGATCTTGCCGAGCGACGAGCCTTGCTCACGCAGATGCGTAACGATAGCCCTGGTGTCCACGCCAGTAATGGCAGGCACGCCCTCCCGAGCGCACCAGTCCGCCAAGCTTTCGACTGCCGTCCAGTGCGAGTATTGCAATGCAACATCTGCGACTACGATAGCGCAAGCCTGGATGTTGGGGCTCTCGAAGTACTTCAGCAGGCCGAATTCGTCCCTGACGCCTGAAGGGACGCCGTAGTTGCCGATCAAAGGCTGTGTGAAGACCAGAATCTGCCCACGGTATGATGGATCCGTCATGGACTCCGGGTATCCCACCAGCGATGTCGTGAAGACCGCCTCTCCACTGACATTCGCTTTCGCGCCGAAGCTCTTTCCATGGAAGATCGGTCCATCTCGGATCGTGAACGTGGCCCGCTCGAACGAAGGCTTGGTTGAGCGGACGGTAGTCGGGGGAGCGGAGCGCGGTGTCCCGTCGACCACGGTCGCCTTGAACCTGACCTGGAAGGCAGGCCTGAAGGTCTTGCTGGTGAAGCTGCCCGCTGCCGCTTTGAGGCTCGCTGGGTTGTACAGCTTGGAAGATAGGAAAGTCGCCATGGTTGGTTTGTAGTTTTGTATGCCCTTATCGGAGGGCTGCTTTCAGTTTACGTTGGCTTTCCAGAGATGGTCCGAGATGTAGTCTGTGATACTGTTCATCAGCCTGTGTCCAGCAAACTCGTGGGTCCATGGCTAGAGCGCGCAATGGCACATCTCATAGGACAGCGCCCTTATCAGTTGCGGTGAAGACGGGGATGTGCGTCATACCTTGCGAGGTGAAGGTGGTCGGGGCAAAAGTCATCTAGAGGGAGCTCAGTGTGTAGACCGGGTAGGTCTGGATTGAAGAAGATGGTCTTTCGCCGCTGCGAGAAGGCACCTTGATCGAAAAAGAATCGCGAGTTTGGTGCTGCAACTGTGCAGGTGAATTGCTGTTGAAGGTGGGTCCTGCGCACAGAACTTTTCGGTGGCGCTAGCACGGAGAAGGACGAGGATCTCGTGACTGCCCTTGCTGGAAGCATTCACGGTCCCTTCTCTTCTCCACGATGATAGAAATATCCGCTTGCTAGCTAACCTGGCTACTGTCACTGGGTTAAGCGTAATAATCCAGTGTCGAAAGCCAGAACGGTCGATCCATCGACCAGTTCACCACAGGCAGCGATAACAGACATGAAGATGAGGCGCTGGACGTCAGGAGTATCGCCACATCTCACTGATACAGCGCATACCTACGCCGACTCCAGGCATAGGTTCTCGTTTCCAGGCTCAGTAACAAGTTGTACACGTCTCCCCGCCCGCGGTTGGCCCCTGTCGCCACAGCGAGCCTCCACGACAAGCCTATCGTCTTACGGCAATTTTTGTACATCCACGTGTGGGTCGTAGACGTCCAGAAGACCAACGACTGCCCATGTCGAGTACCTCCCTCGGAGTGCGTCTGCGGACGAGCCTGCTTGGACTCGTGTGAGTTGTCTAGATGACCTGGACGTGATGGGGTTCGGCCGGGACAGCTTCTGCTCCAGCAGTCATGCGGGCCATGCGCAACACGACCACCGCGTTCTCAGCTCGAACGGTGTTTGTCACACACCACGAAGTCACTCCCGCAACAATCGTGTTGTCCGAATACTGAATGGAGCATTGTACAATGTCGACGTTCGGTGGCTTAACAAGCGCTGTGAACGTCGTGCCTGCCATATTGGGCGAAAGCATTTTCCGTTCGTCTTTGTTACCTATTGTTTTTATTGGAGGTTGACAAAGGCTTTGTCCTTGTTCTAGTGAAACGCATCCAGAATAACTACACATCTTCCTCAAGTATGCGCCATTCTCTTATTCTCACTTCACAACCATCCGCCTCGTCAACATCTATTCCCTCTATAATACCCAGCTGAACAGACACTCTACAGCCAAGCCTCCCGTCCCAACCACCCCCACATTAAATTCGACACGCAATCCCACCATGTGTAGACTGAGACAAGTCCACCGGTACGCCTGCGTCCACGAGTCTCGGCCCTGTCTTACAATCACGCTCTGCGGCGAGGACCGGGTCCCACATTGCAGGGTCTGGGACCCAATCACCATACACGCCACGACGCTCTGTTTATCTTGCCCGGAAGCTGCTGGACAGCCCAAGCAACTACACCCGCTCACGTCGCCGCCGGCGCAGCACACACGGCCGGATCCCGAAAGTGAACAGGATATCGCCGCCGAGCCAGGATTTGTTGGGTGCCGACCCATCTTCGGTACTCCCTCCCCGTCTCTGTACGATACCGAGGAGCGACCACAGAGTGCCAGCTCCGCCATAGCAGCAGCAGCCGGGCGCCCAAACCGCAACACGCAAGTCGTCGAAGACACACCCACCAACCCCAAATCCCGCGGCTGTCTCGAACCCCCTCGCCTCCCTCCTCGCGCTCGCCACCGCAAGAGCGAAGAAAGTGCTCAAGTCAATTGACCAGGTCAGGTCACGGTCCGAAATTGTGGCGGATCAATTTCAGATCGGCCAAGACAAGAGGGCTCACGTAAAGCAATGCGCGCGACACTCCCAGCACCTGCGTGATCTCTGCGGAGCAGGGAGCGGTGGCGAGATTTGGGCGAAGTATGCTACCGCCACGGTGCCTCCTCCCGTCCACCGAGGATGGACATCTCGTCCTGCTTCCGCGCCGGCTGCTCTCGGCATGCACAGCACACCGCCAACACCGCCTCCTCCTTCACCACCACCGCTCTCGCTGCCTTCTACACTGGATTTGGCAAGCGATCGCGCGATCGCGGTAGCCTCGGTCTCAGACTCGGAGTTACTCTGCGCTGCTGCAATCCTTCCCCGTCGCCCCCCACGATTTCGACGTCCTCTACGCTGAGGACTAGACCTTCGAGAAGAGCTCGGCGAGGATGAGTGATTCGGAATAAGTAGGTAAGAGCCGAAAGGCGGCGACTGAATATCGCTGGTGCCCGCGAGGTACGCGTTAGTCACGGAAAGGGCAGGATAAGGTAGGTGAATGGTTGTATGATGTGAGATTGTTGAGGGGATGATGCTTGTTGACATCTAGGTTTGGGAAGGCGTTTGGTGCGGAAGTTTGGGAACATCGGGGCGCCTATCTGACGCGCCTGAGTGATGAGGTAGAAAAGGAGGTTCTGTTGGTCGGTGACTCGAGTGTTTGAGAGCTGAAGAGATTTTTCCTCTCGTTCGGCACACTACTTCTTTTCCAGGACATGGCGTGTACAGTGACAGAGATACGATGCTTGCCATTTTGGCTCATAGACTAAAGGTAGATAGAACGGCTCGCTATCGCATACAGGTCCTGTGCATTCTTCGCCTTCGATGGTTCAGTGTATGGAGTGTCAACGTGGATGAGGGGGGCCATTCCGCCCGAAGTTGACCGGGACATGAAGAACCGGGTGGTATTCACAGCCAGTGCGTCGGGCGTCGCGCTTACGTAGGGGCGCTTCTGTATATTTGCTAGGGGGTCGGCTTGGAGCAAATTACACTCCTTTCCAGCGTCTGGGCAGCTTCAAGCCTCCTCGCTGAATATCGTACAGTACGCCTCCGGTCCGAAACGCCCACGCTGACATGCCCGCAGGAGCGGCGCAGCGAGCAGGTTTTTAACTTACAGGCCAGGCTTCGTAGCGCTTCCATCCTGGTTCCTCCCTTCCACCCTGCCAGCCTCCTTGCCGCCTTCTTCTCTATACGTTTCCGCGAGTCCACGCTTGGGATCCTCATCCGGCAACCCGGACGCCCGGCGTACCTTCAGCACTTCATTGCGCACGGCAAGCGTGACGTCTATGCGCAATTGCTGCGCCTCAGCACCGTACCTCAACTCATCGTCGTTCAGCTCACCCAAGAGCTCAGAGTGCGGCGGCTCCGTACCACCCGCAAGCCGTTTCCGCCGCCCCCGCTCCTTCAACCCCCTCCACCTCTCCCTCAACGGCCCCCAAACTGCCTCCGAATCCACCACCTCCCCAAACCGCACCGTCACATCCTTCCCCGCCCTCGGCACAAATCGCGGCCACGTCCGCTCATAACTCATCACCTCCTGCGGCCCATCGATCCACATCGGCAGCACGTCCGGGCAGGGCTCGGATTCGAGGATGAGGCGCGCGACGCCCCATTTGAAGTAGCGCATTACGCGGTCCGGGTGCTGGTGCGTCATGCCTTCCGGGAAGATGTGGATCCAAGCGTGGCGGTTGATAGGGTAGGCGGAGGGGGCGGGGAAGAAGTCGGAGCCCGTGATTGTGTAGTTCAACGTGGCGGAGGAGAAGGGGTCTGAGGTGGGAAGCGAGGGGAAGGAGGGTAGGTCAGTAGATGGTAGCGCCGTGGGGGCGTGAGGATCGGATAACAGGCGGATGCACTGGGTCATGGTTGGTTGGAAGAGGCCGCCGTGGGGAGAGTGGGCGAGGCGGTGGGTGGGGAGTGTGTTGCCGTAGGTGAAGAAGGCTGTTTGGAAGCTATTCGTCTTGTTTCAGCATGCCACCCTGTCTTTGATGCCGATGTCTTCAGGGCGTACCGATTCCTGAAGCAGATATCGTAGCTCCCCAGTGACCAGCGCATATTACTCGGGTTCCAGAAGTGGCTGAATGGTAGTACACCCCACATCATGGGATCGTCAAGTCTACGCCACACTCAGTCGGTCGCCATATACACGCATGGGTCGGCTAAACGTACGTACACGCTCACATGATTCGAGACTACCACCAGTCAGCCCTGCATTCCCGAAAGAGAAGGCACGCTTCCGATTTTCATACCTGTAAGAAGTCCACGCGTCCGCTGCCTTTTATCTTTCCTACTATCGAGTATCTCCAGAAAGCGGTCAAGGCCAGGAGACTCGGTGCGATTCAGTCCATAGAGGAAGGTTCGGCATAATAACCCCACAACGCCGATATTGACTGCGGTGGTCACACGGCGGGCAAGGGAGGGTTGGTAGGGTGGCCGCTCTTGCTCCGCCATCGACGGTCAAGAGCGGGAGGCGATACTAGCGCAGCAATGAGCGTGGGAGAATGAGAGTCGCGATTAGGAGACGCGACGTTTGGAAGATTTAAGGCATGACGTAGCGGTTTTGAGCTCGAGTCACCCATACAGTGTACCGTAGTATATCTCACTACCATTCTAATCCATCGCCCTTGTGCCTTCTCTTTTGAGTAACAACGACCATGTCTCACAGTAAGCACCTACCCAGTCTCCCCCGTAGAAGACGTTACTAACCTCCCAGGCAAAAGAAACACCTCCCTCGCCTTCTTCACCGCCCACGAACGGGCCGAAGTCGCGAACCACTGGGGCTCCCGCTCTACCCGTCTAACACGCGACTCTTTCCTGTCCTTCGGCTCTTGCCAACTCTGTCTGCTCCCCGCTCGCGAAGCGGTTGCATGTCCGAAGTATGGCCATCTGTTCTGCCGGGAATGCGCGGTGAGCAATTTGCTGGCGCAGAGTAAGGAGTTGAAGCGGTTGAGGAAAGAAGCGGAGAGGAGGGGAGTGGAGGATGCGGAAGAGAGGGTGGTCGATGAAGGGGAGAAGAGGGTCAGGGAGGTGGAAGAGTTCGAGAGGGTGCAGGCTGGGCTGAGCGTGAGGGGGGGAGGAAGGGTGGTGGGGAGACGGGATGGCAGGGTGATGGTGGAGCAGGAGAAGGAGGGCCGGAAGAGGAAGTTCGAGGTCGAAGAGGATGAGCTGCTACGACTAGCCAAGGAAGGCGACTACGCCCGCAAACGCCACGCTGGCGACATGGACAGCGGCAAAAGCTCCGAGCTCCCAGCCTTCTGGGTTCCGAGCGAAACACCGGACAACAAGAAAGCCGACGTCAAAACCATTAAACAGCACCCCACGTGTCCAGCAGCTGCGGCAGGCAAATCTCACCACTTCACGCTCAGGACACTCATCACCACACACTTCAACGAGGAGGACACCACCAACGATTCTGGACCCCCGACAAGGACCTGTCCAAGCTGCAACAAAGCCCTCTCAAACAGCACCAAAGCCGTACTCGCCAAACCCTGCGGGCACGTCCTGTGCAAGCCCTGCAGCGACAAGTTCCAGGCGCCGCCCGAGAAGTCTGCGCATCACTCCGACGCTGACGAGACGATACGCTGCTTCGTGTGTCAGGAGGACGTCACGTCTGGACGCAGTATCAAGCGGAAGAAGGACGGTGTGGATGGTAAGAAGGAGAAAGAGGGTAAGGTGGAGCGAGGACTCGTTGAGCTGAGTTCAGAAGGCACGGGGTTCGCGGGCGGGGGCGGGAATATGGTTAAGAAGGAGGGGGTGGCTTTTCAGTGCTGAGACTGCCACTCGAGCTGCCTCCCGGACGGAAGCCATACGAATATACGGGCGCCCCACTTCTTCATCTCTGCGCGAAGATGATTGGGTCGTACACTCGGGCCTCCACTTGTTCGCCTTCCCGCTGTTACCCCCACCGCTACTCCTCCATCTCCGAAAATTCGATCATGAGCGGGCCGGATTCGTAAGGTCATTCGGCAGGGTTACGAAGGTAAGGAGCTTGTGAAGTAACAGATTGACATATCGACACTACCTTATCAATAAATTTGTAGCGTATACCTGACGTACATTCCTCGACTTCACACCCAGAGTACTCTACAAAACGCTCGGCGCTGCTTCATGCACCATCCTAACCCCCTCACCCTGATTCTATTCCTCAAGCTCACGTCCTGTCAGTACTCGACCCGAAGCAGACTCTTCTCCTCGCAACCTAGCAAACCCTCTCGCCCGTCGTCTCTGCTCCGATGGCAGAGTCAACCGATCATCCTTTCGCGCCGGGACCTCACGTGTGCTGGCATGCTCGATGGCCTGCGTACTTAGGGGAGCGCGGGCGGCATCGCCTATGGCAGGCTGTCCAGCAAACCATATCTCCGAGTCCTGCCCGTTGGCTTCGAAAAGGTGGTTGTTGATGACGACGGCATGACGATTGGCTTGCTTGCTCGCTGAAGCCTCCGGGTGATCTTGTGGGCGTGGGGGTGGTCGTGTCTGGGCTGCTTGCGACGATGACGAAGAAGACGCTGGCGGCTCGGGCAGGAGTTTCTCCCGGGAAATGCTCGTAAGCAGCTTGGTGTAGGCCGTAGTTGTCTGGGCGATGATGCCTGTCGTCATTCTGCGCTCTAAATCTATGCTCCCTTGCTGTTGAACAATAGGTGGTGCCGTAGTGTGACGAGCACCACGGTTCGCTTCCTCGATAGCTCGACGACGACGGCTGGCTTGCACCCGCCGCTCGGCAAACTGGGCACGCACTTCCTCCGTGACCCTCTGGTGCATCCAGTCGGCCTCTGTGATTTGGCCTGGTGCATCGTGCCTTCTGATGACGTTCGCGGTGAACTCCTGGATCAAGTCAGCCGCACGACTGAGCAGTCCTGCTGCCTCGAAGGTGCGCGGTATGCCTCGGGGTCTGCACGCCGTGCACGGCTCGGAGATGAGGTCTGTGCGGAGCGCGCAGGAGTTCCTGGTGCGTGTCTCAGGGCGGGTCGAGTGTGGTTGGGTGATTGTGAGACGTGTCTCATGGCCGCAGGTGTAGACGTGGAGTTTGGAAGCAGCGTACATCGTGTCGTCGTTTGATTCCGTCTGAAGCGTGTTGGTGGAAGGTAGCGGTCAAGCTCCAGGCTCGAGAACAGTGAATTGTATGATTGGGTTGTGGTCTGTCGAAATGGAGTATGAGAGGACTCTCGGGGAGAGTATATGTTGCGGCCATGCTGCTAGAACACATGCATTCTTCACCAGGACGCCCGAACAACGCCTTGTTAGCATGAACAATCAATGCGGGCTACGGGTGGGGGGTTGAGCAGAAGGCATGGGTGAAGCTTGTGGTTTTTGTTCGCTTTCATATAGCGAGGTTGTCATGAGAGTCAGTAGAACACTCGCGGGAGTAGTGAAGTCCTCATCAAAGTGTAGCCTTTGCGAGGTGCAGTCGTCCGTGCGAACGCCAGGAAGTCCGGAAAGCGTTGTATCGGTAATGCGCTCTGGAGAAAGTCCGGTCGCATACTCGTCAAAAGTGGCCGCAGCATGTTCCACTGGACTCATCTCACCGACGTCGCATAACTTGCGCTCGTACTCGATCTGGACTTCTGACTGTTCTCTCTCGCGCGCAGCCACTTCCTCGTTCTTCCCGTCTTCTCGAAAAGAAGCTACCCCCCACGAGCTCACGTGCTCGATTCCAAGCATCAGCAGGCGACAACTTTCTGCCGCTTTGGCGTAAGTAGAGAATGGCCTTGGCTCGTTAGTACGGATTTTTTTCATAATTGGATGAGGAAGCCAATATCAGTCTTATTCCGTCGCCCTTGCGTCGTACGCCTACGATCAGTCGAACCAGACGTTTCCGTGAACGATTATAGCGGGTGGGATTGCCAACGCAAACATCGAAACGCAGGTGTGGGGGCACGTTTAGTATTGCTGCGAATTCTTCAGCCAAGATATGAGCGAAGTTGGTCGTGACGACTGGCTACAGCCCATCTGCGTGAAGATGACAGAAGCAACATGAGCGACATCTTAATGAGGAAACAAGGGAAGAGACTGCTGCCTCGCTAGCGACGCGCCACATCATATCATTACCCGACAGATTCGCCAGCTTCAGCACTGTGTAAGCCATCGGTGGTGGGAGAGTGGTTGCTGGCCCCCCAGGCGATCGGGCTGGCAGGCGTCCTGCAAGTCGCCTCTGCGCAGTGCGAGCATATTACTTGACCGTGGCATCTTGTAGAGACAATAAATTTCCGCGCCTCGGAAGACACTGGTTTCGTCCCTGTTGTGAATGTTACGCCGCTCTTGACGCTGCGTGATCCCTACTGGATAGCCTGGCCACTCCAAAAGTGTAGCGGGATGAAGGTCTTGCCTCCTCAAGTGTGGAAAATCTTCAGGTCTGTAGTTGGCGCCCTAGATGCTGCTTAAGACGAACGGTGATATGTGGAAGAGACGATTTCGTCGACTTCCGTTGCAGCGTCGTAAGACACCCCGGGTAGGAAGTGTTGATGTTGCCGATCTGGAGCGTGAAGTCGTTCCCTATAGAGAGCACACCCGCGGAGGTGTTGCGGCGACCAGCTTACAGCTACGGAGCAGACCACCTGTGTGGCCTCGGAGTCACCCAATGGCAAACTACGAAGATATGTGCTGCGAGCAATTCTGGGTGAGACAATAACGGCAAGATGTTGGCTTCACGGTTACGAGTAGGTGCCGTGCGTCCAGCATGGTGTTCAAGAGCGCAATGGAGCTCAATGTAAGATTCAAAAAGTACCCGACGAAGGACGACCACTGACGGACTCACAGACGAGCCTTTACCCAGTCGAACACCAGACGTAATGCCACCCCGGTCGACGACGACCTCAAAGGTCTCAACAAAATCTCCCGCCACATCACCCAGCCAGTCCAGCAGGGCGCCTCACAATCCATGCTCTACGCAACAGGCTTGACAGAGGAGGACATGTCCAAGCCGCAAGTCGGCATATCCTCCGTCTGGTACAGCGGGAACCCATGCAACATGCACCTGCTGCAACTCAACGACAAGGTAAAGGAAGGCGTGCAGCAGGCAGGCCTGGTGCCTATGCAATTCAACACCATAGGCGTGAGCGATGGGATCAGCATGGGAACGAAGGGCATGCGGTATAGCCTGCAGTCAAGAGACCTCATAGCGGATAGCATAGAGACGGTAATGGGTGGCCAGTGGTACGACGCGAACATCAGTATACCCGGTTGCGACAAGAACATGCCCGGTGTGGTGATGGCCATGGGCCGCACGAACCGGCCTTCAATCATGGTGTACGGTGGCACGACGGCTGCAGGGTGTGGCGCGAAACCGCGGAATCAGAAGCTGGATATTGTGTCGGCGTTTCAGGCGTATGGGCAGTTCTTGTCAGGCGATGTGGACGAGGCTGAGCGGGCGGATATCATTCGGAATGCGATACCGGGGTGTGGTGCTTGTGGTGGGATGTACACCGCGAATACTATGGCGTCGGCGATTGAAGTCATGGGTATGAGCTTACCCGGATCTTCTACTAATCCGGCGTCAAGTAAAGCCAAGCAACTGGAATGCTTAGCAGCCGGCCCTGCGATCCGGAATTTACTCAAAGAGGACATACGGCCAACCGACATCCTAACCCGGAAAGCGTTCGAGAACGCCATGGTCCTCGTCAACATCACCGGCGGCAGCACGAACGCCGTCCTCCACCTCCTAGCCATCGCCCACAGCGTCGGCGTGGACCTCACCATCGACGACTTCCAATCCGTCTCCGACCGCACCCCCTTCCTCGCCGACCTCAAACCGAGCGGCAAATACGTCATGGAAGACCTCTACCGCATCGGCGGCTCCCCCTCGCTCTTCAAACTCCTCCTCAAAGAAGGCATCCTCGACGGCTCCGGCATGACCGTCACGGGCCAGACCCTCGCGCAAAACGTGGAAAACGCGCCGGACTTTCCCTCGGATCAGGAGATCATCCGTCCCTTTTCCCAGCCCATCAAGAAAACGGGCCACATCCAGATCCTCCGCGGCTCCCTCGCGCCTGGAGGGTCCGTGGGCAAGATCACGGGGAAAGAGGGCACGGTTTTCACTGGCAAAGCTCGCTGCTTTGACGCGGAGGACGACTTCATCGCCGCCATGGAAGCCGGGACGTTCACGAAAGGCGAGAAGACCGTCGTCATCATCCGCTATGAAGGTCCCAAGGGCGGCCCCGGGATGCCGGAGATGCTCAAACCCTCCTCCGCGATCATGGGCGCCGGGCTGGGGAACGACATCGCGCTCATCACCGACGGACGCTTCTCGGGCGGTTCGCATGGGTTCCTGATCGGGCATGTGACGCCGGAGGCGCAGGAGGGGGGACCGATTGGGCTGGTGAGGGATGGGGATACGATTTGCATTGATGCGGAGAGGCGGGTGATTGATATTACGGATCAGAGCGCGGAGGAGCTGGAGAGGAGGCGGAGGGAGTTTGTGGCGCCGCCGTTGAAGTATACGAGGGGGACGCTGTTTAAGTATGCGCGGGTGGTGGGGGATGCTAGTCATGGGTGTATTACGGATGCGTAGGCACCCATACATGTAGCTGGGAGCGGAAAGGTGGTCTGGTGTAGCTGGGGTGCACTGGAGTGGCTGTACATGAACCTGGAAGTACCAGACAGTGAACTTGTACCCTACATGTACCGTATATATAGCCCTTTCGTCACATTTGCTTCGTCACGTGTACTATGCAAATCTGCCGAATGCCGGGAAGCGAAAGCCCTGGGGCCCAACAACACCTCACCTCTCCATGTCAGCTCAACGTCACTCGCTCGCTGTCACGCCTTCCAAGTTTCACCGCAGATGGTACACTCTGGGAAGGAGCCATCGGCGATGTGACTGTCAGTCGCACGGCAAAGCGCTTGTCAAACGTCTGCGGGTGGCCGTGGCACGCGAGAGCGAAATACTAAGGTACTCGAGTCGAGGCGGTGGAGGAGCACGGCGATACTGCATGTATATACCTTATTCACTTGCATCTCACCCCCGCCCCTCTCACCACTCACCTATCCAGTTCCTTCCCCAGCGGGGTTGCACCTGGCGCACGGTCAGTATTGACGCACCATCCTCCTCCATCGCTCTTACCTTCCCTTCTGTCTTCCACCTCACCGCATGACACGAGCTTGCCGCGAGCAGACGTTACTGACAGCACCGAACGATCCTTCCCGACCGCACACCAGCGACTGCCCGCCAAACCGGACAAGCACAAGGTAAGCTCTCGCTCACCACATCCATACCCAAACACCTACTCCAATCACCGCCCTATCCACAACCCCACCACCAAACTTCATCATCATCATCATCACCGGACAACGGACAAACAAGGGCGAATGTCCTCCCCCACCAAACCTACCGTCAACGACCTCAAAGCCTCCTTCGAGGCCCGCAGCAGACCTACGACCACCACCATCACCTTCGCCCGACCGCCCGAGTTACAAGCTAACAAGATGTCTGCCGTCAAGCTGACCCCGGCCAAGCCCTCCATCGATTCCGTGCTCGATACGGCAAACTCTGCTGCGCCGAAAGGGACGAGTACAGTGCTCGCGGCCGAGCCTACGCCGCCTACGCCGCCTACTACGCCTACTGATCTGGGCGTACCGACAGCAGCGGCTGCGACTAATCCACCACCGGCGGCGAGCTCGGCGACTACCGCTGCACCTCCAGCTGTGGCCTCTGAACCAACTGCTACAGCTGTAGCATCGGCAGCGCCTACTCCGCCACCTCCGACTCCCATCAGCAGCGCGACTCCCGCAGTTGCGGCTCCGCCAGCTGCAGATCCCCCTCCAGCGCCTAGACCCGCCCTCGCACCGCCCGCCCGTCCGGCCGCGACTCAGAAACCCTCGTGGATCGGTCCGCCGAGACCGGCAGCTACCACTCCCACCATGACACACCCAGCAACCGTGGAGTACACCTCAAAAGGCCTGCAGCCGCCCGTCTACGTCTTCACGAGCTTGAGTGATCCGCAATGGGACGCAGTGGAGATGGACCACGATAAACGGGCAGACGGAGAGAACAGGTTCTACAAGACGTTTACGGCGGATGAGGGAGATTACCAATACAAATTCCGCCTCGGGCCCGGTGATTGGTGGGCGCTGGATGATGCGAAGCCTACGGTAGATGATGGAGCGGGCAACAAGAACAACCTGATGGTTGTCAAGCCGGTGACGGCCGCTCCGCAAGCGCCGGAAAAGGAGCCAGCAAAGGCGGTGGATGCACCGGTACTTCAGCAACCTGCTGCATCGTCTCCGCCTCAGCAAGTCGTGCCACCCGTGTCCGCTTCTCCGCCAGCGCCGCTAGTTGCGGCGTCGCCACCTCAGCAAGTTCCGCAGATTGCTGTTGATTCGATGCCTTCCGCAGCGCCGTTGATGCCGCACGAGCAGTTACAGCCGAGCGAGAAGCCTGCTGCAAACACATCGAGTCCGCTGCCTGCGGTTGCGTCGGCTGTAACGCCGGAAATGGCTCCGCTATTGCCGCATGAGCGTACGCCCCTCTCTGAGAAGCCTACAACGACCCCTCTGAACCCGCTGTCTCCTGCGGAAGCGGCTGCGGCGCCGCCAATGGCTCCGCTAATGAAACACGAGTCCTCCCTCCCAGAGATCAAAGACGGCTCGCCCTACCGTGACATGGACGACGACAACGACGACGCCAACCTCGTCGAGCGAGACGACGACGACGATGGGATCTACGAGCACCGACAACATCCCTTATTACGCCACGAGACCCTCGGCCCAGACGCAGACGAACACACCCACTCCCCCCTCTTCCGCCACGAATCCATGACGCTCGGCCTGCACAACGACGAGCCAGACCACACCTACGCCATCCGCTCGCGCACCGCTCCCGCTCCTCTCAGCCTCACCTCCAGCGGTTCCTCCAGCAGCAGCAGCAGCAGCGCCGCGGACTCTTTCTGCCCGGAAGCCGATCCCAATGACCCTTCGCTGGAGAAATTCCCGACGGATCCTGTGGGGATTTGGCAGCATATCCACCGCGCTTCGACGCAGTTGCCTGCGGATGAGACGGGGGAGGATGTGAATGCGAGGGCCCCGGCGTCGGTGCCGCTGATGGTGGGGGGCAGGGAGCGGGAGCGGGAGGATACGCCTTCCCTCTTTAGCGTCAAGGAGGAAGATGAAGACGAAGAGGAGGAGGAGGAGGAGGAAGAAGTCGAGGAGCTTCGCAAGCAGGAGCGCTTGCAGGCTGAACGCGAGGTTGAGAACGATGAGGTCGATCCTTTGGCCGAGGGGGGTCTACCACAATTGACTGTCACGGAGCCCAATGATTCCGCGGGGCTTGCTGCGGCGGCCGCGCTTCTCACGCCGCCCATGACGCCGGGGGAGGCGGAGAAGGTGGTTGAGCGGGTGTTGGAGGCGGCGGAGGTGGAGAGGATCGATGAGGGGATTGCGGCCGCTGAGATTGATGCTGCGCAGCGGAACGGAAATCGGAATCAGACTCCAAATCGGGGTGCGAAGCAGGAGGATTTGGTTCTGGAGAGTGTGCAGGACTGGGGGGGGTTTGGCGCTGTGGTGGATGTGCTGACGCATCCCATGAGCTTGTAAGTGTTGCTGATGATTCTTACGTTGTGACGAAGAGAGAGAGAGAGAGAGAGAGAGATCTGACTGACTGGTCATACATGCAGACTCGCACTCGCCGGTCTCGCCCTCGCGGTCGCAGCTGGGGCGTGGAAGCTACGGTATGCTTGAAGTCGAAAATCGTATCACTATTTGGGCTGTTTCCGGACCCTACAAAGAGAGAGAGAGAGAGAGAGAGAGAGAGAGTGAGAGAGGGGCAAAGGGAGAAGGAGTGAGATAGTTGATGAGCGCACGCGGTGTTACGGAATTCGAAAGCAGCGGGGCATGGTAAGGATGTGAGGGTGTGGTCTCGATTATGATGAGCATGCATCACGAGAGCATGGGGCCCACGAAGGCGGTCTCTGAGGCGAAGCGAAGGGGTTGAAACCTGGGCATGTGCGTTGATGGTTTACCTTACCGTAGGATTACTCGATTCTCGATAACCTGCGATGGCGCTGTCTGGTACCTTTGGATGATTACTGTTATTGTAGAAGATATTGCGTGCGAAGTATGAACTGTGCCGTGACTACATTCATGTAGGGCACACTGTCCAATTTAGTGCGTGAGACGGTTTCTTAGGTGAAACGTGGTATGATAGGAATCTTCTGAGGCCGAGGGCAGGGGTGACTAGGCAGGCCTTCGCCTTCGACTGCTGCGAGAGACGTGTCTCGTCGGGTGCAGGCCCAGCTGTATTTTCCGTTGGCCCCCCAAACCGAACAATTCGGCGACGCTTTTCCAGGTGGACCCCCATGTCCTGTGCGCCGCAGCTCCCATCGATCAAGACCCCAGCTCACAGCAGATAATCCAACGGCTGCCCCAGAATCCCACACTGCAGCGCCTCGGGGAACGGCCGCATGGCCGAGTTCCACTGCAACTCCATCTGCGCCGGCCGACTCACATTCACCGACTCCCACGCCCCGGAAACAGCAATCTGGTTGATCGTGCTCCAGTAACCCCTCGCTAGCAAATACCCCATCTCCGGGTTCGGATCCAGCGTCCGGGCGAAACTGGTCCAGTAGTCGACGATGAGCTGGGAGAAGGGGATATCGTGCTCATCGCGTTCGGGGTAGCCGGTGAAAGCGAAGGTGCCGAAGGTGTTAGGGAGGTCGCCCGCGTGGCATTTGAAGTACTCCAGCTCCGGGTCGCCGTAAGGGTGGGAGGGCGTGATGGGGGCTTGGCAGACGTTGTTCATGTTGTACCCGGGTTCTTGGTAGGTGCGGTTGAACTCGCCGTACCAGACTTGGGGCCAGACGCCGTTCTGCACGGCGGCGAGCGCGGTGTACTCGTCGCTGCAGTGGAAGTCGGTGTCGGTGTAGATGCGGGCGGTGGTGTTGAAGATCTGGTTGATGGGGGTGTTGTTTAGGCTTGGACCGGTGCCGATGGGGAAGGCGGAGGGGTTGGCGAGGATGGCGGTGACGTTCGGGGTGTCTTGGGGTTGGGAGGCGGCGAGCTCGTAGATGGCGGCGGTGTAGTTGCTGCTTGATGGGAGGGGGACGAGGACGCCGGCTTCGTCGCGGTTGGTGCTTGATATGACGGGGACCCGCGAGGAGACTTTGCCGGCCGCGCTGGCGTTCAGGTCGATGTAGGTGCTCAAGAGGTACGTGCCGTCGACGACAGGGTAGTTGAAGTTTGGCTGCAGGTTGATCAGAGCTGTGGCGTTGTATGCTTGGAGGCATGCCAGCTGGTCGGAAGATGAAGCGCAACCGGTGGCGTTGAGGATGGGATTGGTCGTCTGGTTGATCGCTTGTGCGAGAGGCACATACGGCAATAGATAGTTGCTCTGCAGGATGGCGGACCGGAATAGGCCGATGGCTTTTGGTGAAGCCAGTAGTGCTTGAACGCTCTGTGCTCCTATAGCGATGATCAAAGGGTCAGTGTGCGTCAATTTGTTGAAACAGCGCACAATACATATATTCGAGGTTCGACGAAGACCTGTGCGCCGCCACATCCGCTCTCGAGACCGAGTTGCAGTGTTTTGGGGAGCTGGAGGGGTGTCTCGGGGTGCGAAAAGTCACCCTTTTGGTACCACTTACCGGCGCTTTCTCCATAGATCATGACCTTCTCCGGGTCGCCGCCAAAGGCTGAAATGTACTTCTGCACCCACTCTAACCCGGAGATCAAATCCGACATCCAGTAGTTGCCGTTGTGCACCCCGTCATCGAGAGCGAGGAAGCCAAGCGTATTGAGACGGTAGGCGATGTCTACAACGACCACGTCGCCGCGCGAGGCTTGGTTGCCGCCGTCGTTTGTGGGGTTGCTAGCGGATCCGGTAGCAAATCCTCCTCCGTATATGTATACCTGCAAAAGTGTCAGTCATGACACTACGCTGAATGGATAGAACGGTAGTGGTTGAGGCTCACCATCACCGGCTTAAGATCTTGCTTCGCAGGCTGCTGCGAAGACGGCAGATTTGTCGTCCACAGGTTCAAGAACAAGCAGTCAGTGCTGCCATTGTTTGGCGCTTGGAGGCACTCAGGCGCAGGAGTCAAGGCGGAGTTGGTGCCGGTGGCGTTGGTGTACGTGCTCGAATAAGTGAATCGCTCCGGTTCCTCCGCAAATCGTATGCCCTTGAATTGGAAAGTGAAGAAGTCCCTGTAGCCCACAAGAGTCTGCCCTCCCACCGGTTGAGCGACCTGAAAGCGGGTCGGGGCGTATATGTTTGCCGTGGCAGTGTTGTTGTATGCGTTGGCAGCTGGGGCGCTCTGCGTGCAGAGAGCGGGTAGACGGGCTCGGCAGCTCATAGTATGGCATGTGCCGCTGAGATCCATTGCCGTGCATTGCGGCCTGTGGTGGTAAGAAGAGGGGGCGTCGGAGGCCACCCATAACAGCTGGTTGGCTGAAAGATGTCCGGCGTAGACCTCGTAGGCAAGCGAAGTGTTTAGGCCTGCATCGAACTTTTGAGCCGATGGCGACCATAGCTGTTCACCCAGAGCAGCGCAGGCACGCTGGGCGGCATACTGAGGTTGAGTTGCGCTCAGCAGTAAGGCAGCGGACGTATTGGCGGCATCACTCGCTATACGTTGTCAACACTGACGCCCCAGCTGTCAAAAGGATGAACCTACTTCTAAGGTCGTTCGCCGAGAGAATGGTGATCTCTCCAAGTTGCTCGGGCGATGGCGTCTTGGATGCGAGAGCGACTCGACTGCTGGCAGCAAGTAGGACCGCGATGGTAGAGGAAGACAGCATCTTGGCGAAAAGAAGAACACCTACTCTGGGGGAAGCCTACCGCTTGGCACCGCTCTCTCACATATTATAGCTCGCAGTTCACGATGATGTAGTGATGAGGATGCCGTATTCCGGGTCCACAAAGTGAGGAGTACATGCAGCTTCCGGCTAAAGTGAACAGGACAGGCATCTCCTCAGTATCCCCACAAAGGCCAGTAGTGGAGGAAGAGGAAGTGAGGAGGCCGGTAGGATAGCGTACAAGACCCCCGGGATGCGCAGGTTGCGGTTGATGTGCAGGACCTCGCACGATTAATGTTCCCAGTCGCTTCCAGCAGCGTATTGCCAACCCATTCTCGCGGCTGTGGTGGTGTGCCTTCAAAGACATGTCACGTTTACGGTTGACGAGATGCAGGCGTGCTCTAGTCGAAGTCAATGGAATGCTCATCTCGCGCTGCTATGATGCTGTTGGACTCTAGGTATACCCATCAAGGGCGTGAAAGCCGGCCTCCATGCGCGTGAGTCCGGCATGCCTCTCAAGGGTGCAGCTTCGATAGTGACTTGCGGGCCCATAGTTCATCAGAATTCTGCCGTGACTTCATATCGGTAGCCCATGGGCTCACATTGAAGTAGTGGCGAGGAGTGTTGGCAAAGTGAGAGCACAGGCCAAAAACACTGATATGCACGTGATATGCACGGCGGCTCGGCAAGCGCCGGCAGCCGGGATGCGGCAAGGTTTCCCGTCGAGCACCAACTTCATCATCCGCCCTCCACCACATTACATTATTGTACGGGAAGAACGAAGGGACGTCGACACCAATCCTCGAGCATCAACCGCAGCGATCAACAATCACACCGCTCTCCCACATTCTACGAGGTCGTTGTTCGCTCTTCCGCCGCAATAACGAACCACAAAGCCACCAACTTGACTAACCGAGCGACCTGTCACATTATTGTCGACATTAGCTCATTACAAGAACACTGCGAATGACCACAGACTCTTGTTTGCCCTCCACTTGACCTTCTGGAACCCACTTGGTCCTTCACATCGTATTACCCAGGAGGACTTATAGCATCAGCAGTCCACGAACCAGCGTCGTTGACCTGTCCATACCCGAGAGGATTATATAAGAGCACCAGAACAACACACCAGGTCAGTAATCGTGGCATAAGCATCACAGTCGTTTGCGGCAGTTGCCGCAGGTCTCTTTTCCAGAAGAGCTCGGAGGTGGAAGGAGCGGTCTTTAGAGGGTCAGGGGCATCACTGGACTGCGCAGCACCGCTTGCGGTCCGGCGTTGGTGGGGGCAGATGTAGGGGGATGCGCAATGGACCCGCAGAGTCAATCATTCACACCATACAGCACGAACAACGACACCTGGCGGCTGCAGACAGATGTTGTACGGGTACAGCAGGTGCAAGCCGAGCACGCGGAGCGGATAGCACGACTTGAGAGGCGGCAGGAGGAAGACGCTCGCGTCAAGAGTGTCTGGGGCAACAGCTCGCCGTTCCCGAGTGTGCTAAGTGGGACACCGCAGCAAGGTAAGTCGGGCCGTTCATATTCATTGCCGAAAGTGCTCGCTCACTCTCGATGCAGCACCTCTCCAGCAACCACCGTCAGACCAGTTCCGTGGGTTTGACGACGAAGCAACCACACTGATGAGCAGCTTACATCTCGATGCGGAGGACGAGCCGCGGAGAGCCATGGGCGCCAATTCACGAGCGAATAGCGTGCGCTTCGATGAATCTGCGAATCAAAATCACTTCTCGCACTCTTCGCGGGCCTCGCTAGACTTCATGTCACGCACGAGTAGCGGTCTCGGTGGCTTGCAGATGACCGAGCGGACCTCTTCGCATAAGTCAGACGGCAGGGCAAGCTCAGCACATTCGATGCGATCCGCTGCTTCGGGTCGAGCGAACAGTTTGAACCTGGAGACTGGCTTCAGCCTTGGCGACTCAAACAGGTCACCTCTAGATACGCCCGGACTGGCACCCGGTCTGCTGCTGCTGGGGTGCGTGCCGGCTATCATCCGCTGCTGGATGAACACCAACTTCAAGCACGACGCGTTACTATACGCTGCGGTCTGCACAGGCTCATACAAGTCGTATCTTGATTTGCGGCTAATTCAAAAGCTTGGTTTCGAGAGCAGCATCACGAGCAGCGAGGGCGATGTTCGGACTGTCCAACTGCCCGTCTACTTTCCGGAAGCTGTTCCTCACCCCGCTTCGTCACGCTCGAGCAGCCCTGCGCCGCAGCTACCTACGCTCACGGTCAGCTTCAAAGTGGTGGATCAGGCTACAGAGCACGAGACGAAGGCTATCCAAATCTTCCTCGGCAGCGATGTACTGCGAGCGCACAACGCAGACATTCTGTTCTCGTCGAATTCCATGACGCTGTTTGATGACGACCGAAACAAGCTCAGTATACCGTTGGTGCGACCGGAGGATGAAGAAGCCTTCAAGAGCTTGTACGTCAGCACGGGATCGCCGCACTCTGCCCAGCAAGTGGCGAAGCCTGTGGAGCCTTTGGAGACTGCGAAGGAACTACCATACTTGAACGGTCTCGGTCAGGGCAGCTCTGCAGCGTCCGTCTCGTCGCCGGCTGCAAGTCCACCGCCAAGCAAGTACAGACCGCCCGGCGTCATTGCCGCCGGGTCAGGCACATCAGACTTGGCAAAAGCTGGCGCTACTGGACCGGACAGCGACGCACGGCCAGCGAGTCGTGCATCCAACGCCTCAAGACCGTCTCTCACGATGATCAACACGCGCGCAGAAGCGGAAGAGCAACCCGCAGACGCTGGAGCTCAAACGACGCCGTTGCGGTCTGGCAGCGGTCCTGCCATCTGGGGGAATTGGCGCAGAGACGGTGGGACCGCCTCTGCTACCACCATTCCGCAGTCAAGCAGCCTAGACTGGGCCAGTGCGGGCAGAACGCGTGAAGCTTCATACCAACGCAAAGAATCCGGCATCAAAGTCCTGAAACCCAAGACCGCGAGCCGGACATTCTCCACGACTTCTGCGGCACCTGTGGCTGCTCCTGCGGCTTCGCCAAGCCTTGGTCTCGGTGACGGCAAGAGCAGGTTCTTCGACGAGGGCAGACGGCGCAGCGGTGCTGAAAACGCGATCGGGAAGCCTGCTGCTGTCGACGAGGCGAAGAAGGATGGTCTGGCGCTTTCTGCTGTTGCCGGTGGTGGTGCGGCATCGTCGGCCACGGCAGCTCCCAAGACGAAGGCGAACCCGATAGGAGGCGGTTCTGCTTTTTCTTGGTTGAATTCTGGCGGTGGCGCGAGGTCGTGATGGACCAGTATGATGGGAATGTAGCGCATGCGCCGACTTTCTTGTAGCAACGGGTACGCAGGCGTGCTATGTGCAGCCTTGGCGCGCCGAGACGGTGTCGCGTGCCTGCTCCAAATCACGTCACGTGTGCAGCGGTGAAATTGGGAAGCCCACCGTGTTCTGTATTCATCTAGGAGTGCCGTCTACAGTCCGCATAGGAAGCCACACGTATTGCCCAGATTTGTCGCTGTTAGGCATGTCACGAACGCGTCGTCGCTAGCAAAGCGGGAGTGCCCGCTTCAAACGTCGATCAGCAAACGGTCTGCATGTGCTCTTGGATCTTCACCTTCACCTCGTTCTTGTTCATTCTCCACGCATGTGAAGTCTGCGCCACTTCCTCTGCAGACACGCACCTGGCCACACGTTCCTCTCTGGAGCCCGGAATCGCCAACATAATAAGCCTGATTAAGGCATCAACTCCGGCCCTCTCCAACTCGGGGCTGCTCGCGGCAGAGCAGCTCACGTCACAACGGCCTCTTCATCGTCGAAGAAGCGACGCTTGGCACCCTTCGACCCAACAGCATCCGACTACACAGAGGAAGCGCAATTCGACCACCAAGGCCTACAAGCTCACCCCGCTTCCTCCCCCTCAAGCTCACCCCGACCCCCCTCCTTCACCCACACTTCCTCCGACAGCAACAGCCAGGCACCCTCGCCGCCGTCCTCCGTCATCAACCGCAACACCAGCCCACCCCGGACCTTCCCGGCGCATATCCACGAGGAGGTGTTGCAGAGCAGGGAGGCTGCTGCTGCCGGTCAGGCTGAGGGAGGCGCGAGTCCGAGTGGACAGTTTGCGGCGATAGAGATAGGGTCTGAAGGTATGTCTGGCAGTGAGCATGGTGTCAACGGCAACGAGCAGAGGGGTTTGAGTAGTCCGCACAGAGTGCTGGGTGCGCGGTCGGCGTCACCGGCGAAGAGGACGGCAGCGGATATGGAGGATGTGGGAGCAGTAGGGAGTGGTGGAGGGCAGCAGACGCAGGAGGTTGTGCCGGGGAGCTTCCCGAAGGTGCAGAGTGATGGGCCGACGGACTTTGATCAACAGATGATGGACATGACGGCTGCGTCGACTAGCACGGACACGCAGAATACAACTGAGAATAGTACCGCTACGTCTGAGCAAGGGACACTGACCGCGAACAGCTCTGCGACAAGTCTTCAGTCCGACGGGCCGCCTCCACAGGTGTATGTGGAGCCCGAGAAGGGCCGTGGGAAGATGATGCCGGAGTACACTACGGAGGAGCTAGATCAGCAATACATTTCAGTGCGGCAAGCTCTCGATTCGGACCTGGACGTTGGCCAGAAGGGTATAGTCGTATCATGGGCCTGGCTGTCACGGGTTATGTCGAGAACATCGGAAGGCTTGAAGAGCGGCGAGTTCTCAAAGGACGCCCGTGAAGGCCCGATCGGTCCGATCGACAACTCCAGCATCGTACCTGATGGTGCTTTCAACGGACCACACCTACCTGATGCGCACGGAGGCGAATTGATCCCGCTGAAGCCTGGGCTGACGAATGGCACTGACTTCCAAGTCCTGCCAACTCCCGTCTGGGGCTCCGTAGTCGGTGCTTACGGTATGAAATTGGGCCAACATCAGATCAACCGATACGCCATCGACACCGCACCGCCTGGCTCGATGCAGAAGAACGTGATTCACGACATGTACCCGCTCATCATCACCATCCGCAAGGTGCCCCAACCCGGCCAGGACAGCGAGCGATCACTCACGCCGGGCATCAGCTCCATGGAAGTGTTGAAGAAGAAGGTGGAACAGCGCGCACGAACTCAGACCTCTCCAGACGACGCTGTTAAGCTCGTTGCATCCCGATCGGATCGTTTCTTGGGGTTCCTTCTTCGGAGTAAGGAGGCTACCGGTATACCGCGAACCACGAAGGTGAAGTTATGGCGTGTGCTCGACCCACAGAGTGTTGCGGTCGACAAGCCCGACAACCGGCAAGGTGGCGCACTGTCTCCACCGGCTTCTCGTACCGCATCGCCGTCGAAAGCAGCTCGAGCCACCACCGACAGCAAGCTGGTATTACCGCTCGCCAAGTTCAACCAGATGGAGGTCGGCAGAGACATGGAGCATATCGATGCGAGGGACGAGACCAATAATGACAAGTACAACGGCACGAGCACGCTCGAGACGCATGGCTTCTTCGCGGACCAGACGATCCTGCTCGAAGAGCAGATAGGCGGCCCGGCCGGCGGCGAGTTTGCGTCCGACAGCAAGAAAGCGGGCGCAAAACCGGCGATTGCTGGCAAGAAGAATGGCTCGACAGCTGGATCCACTGCTACATCGAGAGGCACCAGTCCCGCGCCGGGCGGTATGCTCACGCGAGGCCGCGCACGGAAAGATGGCAGGACGCGCGGTGTCGTCGGGCTTGGCAATCTCGGCAACACCTGCTACATGAACTCCGCCTTGCAATGCATCCGCAGCGTCGAGGAGCTTGCCGTGTTCTTCGCGTCCAACAAGTACAAGAGCCAGATCAACGCGAACAACCCGCTCGGCCACGGTGGCGCCATGGCGAAGCAGTACGCTGGCGTTCTGGCGGGCATCTACGGCGACAACGCGAGCTCGTCCTTTTCCCCGAGCGAGTTCAAGCGTACGCTGGGCAGAATCCAGCCTTTGTTCTCTGGCTACGGGCAGCAGGACTCGCAGGAGTTCTTGAGCTTCCTCGTTGACGCCCTGCATGAGGATCTCAATCGCATCGAGAAGAAGCCATATATCGAGAATCCGGATTCGGACGACAAAACTGTGCATGACCCACAAGCCATCATTGAGCTGGGCGAGACGTACCGCTCGAATCACAAGGCACGCAACGACTCGATCTGTATGGATCTGTTCAGCGGTTTTTACAAGAACAAGATGGAGTGTCCGGTGTGCGACAAAGTCAGCGTCACTTTCGACCCGTATTCGCTGCTCACCGTGCAATTGCCGGTCGAGAATACTTTCCAGCACCCCATCACGTTCGTGCCGCGGAATGGTGCTCCCATCAACCACGCCATCGATATCGACAAGAATGCGACGATCAAGGCGCTGAAGGAGCACATCGCCAGCAAGCACACCGGCGTTACTGCCGACCGCTTGTGGATGATTGAGGTGTACAACCACAAGATCTACAAGGTGTTCGAGAACCACAAGACACTGGCCGAAGATGGGATTCAGACTAACGATCACATCTTTGTCTTCGAGCTGGATGCTGTGCCCAAGAACCTTCCGGATCCGTCGAAAACGAGGTCGTACGGATACTCGACGTACAGCTCTGCGGATAAAGAGTTTCCGGAGATGGACTCTGAGAAAGCGGATCGGTTCGCGGTGCCAGTGTTCTCGAGGCAAAAGAACAGGTTCGGCAGTGGTTGGGAAATCATCATGCATCCGTTGTATGTGACGCTCAGTCGCAAGGAGGCGCAGGACTATGATCTCATACTCAAGAAGGTGCTCGTTGCCGTTTCGCGGCAGACGAGCAGGGCTATCCTAACTGAGATGAGCGATGGCCCGGCTGCTAAAGGGAATGCGGCCGACGTTGTCCCGGAGAAGGAAGAGTCTGCCGGCGAAGACTCGGCGCGCGTCAGTGACCGTTCGGTACCGTCAGAGGATGGGTATGTCGATGTGTCGTTAGAGGGCGAGGCGAAGACGGAGGACATGACAGATGCTCCGAGCGACCCGGTGCAGAAGGCCAATCCGATCCCGCCGCGCTTCATGGATCCGCAATTCTTCATTTCGCCAAGTTTGCGCAACGGTCTGTTCGCCCTCAACTACGCTCGAAGCAGTGATGGTATGCTATGCGCAAGTATGAGCAGTATCGAGGAACGCAGCGTGCGGAACATGTACGATCGCGTCAAGAAACCAGTCCGCCGTGCGTCGACGGAGTCGATTTCGGAGGAGTCGACGACGAGCGCTGCTCCCGGCCAGGCGGACGGCGAGAGCGAGGAATCCGACGCTGACGACGATGAGAACCGACCGGACATCATCCTCGGCGGCGAGGACCCCCTGCACTTGCGAACACCCCCGAGCGCTCAGCCGGAAAGTGAGGACGAGCTGCCTCAAGACCCATTGCAGTCGCCCTCGTTGGGTCGCAGTGGTCGGCGTCGGAAGAACAAGCACGGTAGTAAGCGCAAGCCAAAGACGTACAGTCGCAAGGACCGGAATGCCCAGCGTCAACAACGACCCAGTAGCAGCGGCTCGTTGCGCTCGACCCAGTCTCAGCGCTCGCTCGCCGGCGGCAAACCATCGGCCCAGGATGGCGAAACGTACTACGTCAAACTAGGCGAGGCCATCGTGCTCGACTGGCTGCCGGAAGGATTCGACGCGCTGTTCGGTGGCGATTCCAGCATCCAGGACGAGTTTCGTGGCCAGTGGCTGTCTTCATCGGAGGGGAAAGGGTTGGACTTCGTGCCAGATCCTGAGCTCGAGCAAGCGAAGCAGAGACGCCTTTCCCGCCGCAAGAACGGCATCACGCTCGAGGACTGCTTCGTCGAGACCGGGAAGCGCGAGATCCTGTCCGAGGATAACGCGTGGTACTGCAATCGCTGCAAGGAGATGCGGCAGGCGGCGAAGACGCTCGAGATCTGGACGATACCGGATATCCTCATTGTGCATCTTAAGCGTTTCGGCGGGAACCGGAGTTTCCGGGACAAGATCGATGTGCTTGTTGACTACCCGATTGAGGGTCTGGATATGACGAAGAAGGTTGGGTTCAGGGAGGATGGGAAGGAGTATTTGTATGACCTGTTTGCGGTTGATAACCACTATGGTGGTCTGGGCGGTGGGCACTACACTGCGATGGCGAAGAGCTTCTACGATGGCCAGTGGTATGACTACAACGGTAAGTGGTTAAAGACGCTGGAGAGTCTCCCGGGGATTGTGACTAACACTTTCCTCCTAGACTCAATGTGCTCCAAGCTTGGCGACGCCAAACTCCACTCCGCAGCCGCCTATCTCCTCTTCTACCGCCGTCGCTCCGACACGCCGCTCGGCCCGCAGTACCTCCAGGACCTCGTCACGCAGGCCCACAACCCACCGACCGACACCGAGTCCCCACCCGCCGACACCGAGGAGGATGAGTCGGGGGAAGGCAAGCTCGGCGGCCCCACTTCCTTGCTGCGTGGGTCGTCGAGCGCTTTGGTCGTAGCAGGAGCCGGCACGAACGGGAGCGCTCGCAGCACCACCGCAATAAATGGTACAGCTGGAGCCGGCAGCATTCTGATGACGAAAACGACGTCGACGAGCCGGCGGCAGAGTGACGGGGACGGTGACGAGGAGCCGGACAGTCCGCTGGGGATGGTGAATGGGGTCCGGGTCGCGGGTCCCGTGCGGCCGCCGAACATGATGCAGTATGGCTCCCAGGCTACCGCTTCGTGGGGTTTCGAGACCCTCGAGAACCTCGACGACACGGAGCAGCAGCCGGCAGAGGCTGACGATGACGCGACAGATAGCCTTCTCCATCACATCGGCAGTCTCGGTGCCCCGGAACGGGACCCGGACGCTGACGTGGACTCGACGTTTGCGGAGGGCGACATGGACTTTGCCGACCGCATGGCGGAGGATTTCGGCGGGGAAGAGGACGACTTTGGCGGCCCTGGTGGGTTTTTGCAGGGTTCTGACGGGAGGGCGGGCACGCCGATCGATAGTATCGAGCCGGGTGGGTACGACTACCAGGAGGACGACCATGGGGCTTATTCTAGCGTGCATCGGCCTTACTACGACGCTGACTCGTTTCATCTGGAGGATGCGGGGACGGTGGGGGGCGAGGAGGGGGTAAGTCCGCCTGCTGATGAGGTAGGGTTGAGCGATGATGAGGTTATGGGGGGGGCGGGGCATGGTAAGATGGAGTAGGGGATGGTTTGGGGGAGCGCCGAGCAGGTGCACGAGGCGTTACCTGTGAGTTGAGGGTGAAGCGATCGTGGGCATGTTATCGCGCGGTGGAGCGTATCTCAATGGGAGGGAATGGAGCAAGCCCCATCGTGAGCGCGGAGAGCTCGCATTTTGCGCGGGCGATAATGTGCTCAGCATACATACATTGCGAGCTGCGAAGGCGAAGACAACCGAGCGTTCACAGGACATGGTTTCTTGTACAATTGTTCTAGGCACAGGCCTCGTAGTTGAACAGCGGTATAGTCGTACGCCGCGGCCTTGAAGAGGGAAGCAATGAACCATAAGAGGCCAAAACAGCTTGAACATCGTAAGTGGCAGCTTCTATTTATTCTACCTTGCCGCGTTCGTGCGTTGCGAAAGATCCAAATCCACCCTTCTGTAGCTCCACCGTCTTCCTCCACCAATCCACTCGGAAGCGACCTGTAAAACGCCCCCGCCCAGTCAACTTTAGGCTTCGGTATCCTGAATCACGCCGCAACGCCCAAGCTCATGTGCATCCAACGGATGCGACTGCGTCTTCGACTTCCAGTGGCTCGATCGACCGGGCATCAGGTGGCGGGTACAGAGGCCGGGCTATGCTGGTTTGGGTTGAATCCTACATGTGGCGGTTGAGGGTTGAGAGGTCGTTCGTCGATGTAGTGACGCGGAAGACGTGGGTGGAGATTGGGAGCGCGGGCGTCGATGGTGATGTAGCGACGACACGTTGCAGCAGAGGTCAGGATGAAGTGGCAAGTAGACCATCTACTCGCTATCGTCGCCCATCGTCGCATGGTTTCGCGCGAGCCGAAATGCTCGATCCGACATCTCACCCCAAGAACTTCTTGATCTCGCCCCCCACACCATCCAAATCCAGCAAAAACGTATCATGCCCGAATAACGACCGGTCCTCCCCAAACTCCACGTGCGTCACCAAGCGATTTCCCGCTTTCCGCAGCGTCTCAGCAATCTCCTGCTGCTGGAACGCCGGGAACAGGATATCGGACGCCACGCCCACCACCAGCGTCGGCGTGTCCCGCATCGGCGCCATACCCTTGACCAAATCCTCCGACGCGGAGTCCAGATGCGCCACCCCCGGCTTCTCAGACGCCATGATATCTTCAGAAGAATCTTGCTCTTCGTACGGCTCATCAGGAAGCACAAGACTGCAGGAATCGTGCGGCACCTCCGCCTGACCCATCGCACCCTGCAATTTCCCAGCGTTCTGCCGTCTGCGCTCGGTCGTAGCTTCCTGCAATGCCTTGCCCAGATCGAAAAGATCCATGGCTTTACTGACATACAGCAAACTATTCGCATCATACTCCAGACACCACTTCTCCCCCGCATGATCGAGGTACGTCTCGATCAAGAAATCCGGACACAGCGCCGGCGGCCGGCTGGGATCCGCTCGCTGGCGGCCAAAGCGCTTCTCCCATTCGGGACCGGAGCGGTAGGTCACGGTGGCGATCTCGCGGGCGAGCTTCATGCCCTGGTGGGGCGGGAGGCGGTCGTAGTAGTTGCCGCGCGTGTTGGCCCAGTTGGGGTCGCTCATCAGGACTTGGCGCTGCGTGTGGCGCATCGCGATGCTGTAGGGATGGCTGCGCGCGCAACCCGAGACGGAGACGATGCGGCCGATGCGGTGGGGGTCAAGGACGCCAGCCGCGAGGGATTGCATGCCGCCCATGCTGCAGCCGACGCTGGCGTAGAGTTGGGTGATGCCAAGGTTGTCGAGGAGTCGGAATTGAGCGCGGACCATGTCGTGCATGGTCAGTATCGGGAAACTGGTCGCGTAGGGCTGCTGGCTCGTGGGGTCTAAGCTCGCAGGACCAGTACTGCCATAGCAGCCACCGAGCACGTTCGTGCATATCACGAAGTACTTGTTCGTGTCCAAAGGCGCTCCGGGCCCAATGAACTTCTCCCACCAACCCGGCTTCGGATTGGCCTCCGTGCTATGCGCATGACTGCTCGCCGACAGGCCGGTATGTAAAAGGACCGCATTGCTCTTGTCCACGTTCAGTGTACCCCAAGTCTCATAGGCGATGTCAAAGCGCGGCAACACGCCTCCCCAATCCAGCAGTATAGGCTCGTGCGAGCGGAACGTCTCGTGCTTGCCGCTGGTATATGAAGGCTCAGGTCCGGACATGGACCGCCTGCTCAGCTTCTGTGTCCGCTCCTCGACATTGTCCAAGCATGGGAACGCGAGCTGCGGGTTCGAGGACTGGGGCACATCCGGTAAGGCTGGCTCGGTGGCGTGGACGGCTGCTGCTTGCGCAGAGTTTTTGCTGGTGCTGTGCACTGGTCGCCTTGCCGCTGTCCATGGCTGGAACGCATCGGGGTGTATCCGCGGTTTGCTGCTGCTGCTTCGAGCCGCCCTTGGTACGCCGCCTCGGAGGATGTTGATGATGGGCTTGGGGATGTTCATGCTGCTGGCTGTAATAACCCTTCCGACTCCGACTCCTTGACCTCCCTCTTAAGGCCTGACACGCTCCCAATGCAAGAACATTCTCGGGAATGATTTCAAAGCAGACTTGTTACCATGGATGTTTTCGAAACAAGGTACATGCACTGACGCCGATGCCCACGGGCCGCGACATCGAATGGCGCGAATGGCGTGCTTTTATTCTCCGACAACATGAACCCTTCAACTTCACCTCACGAATCTCTCCCTACCACGACAATGCTGTACTACTGTATCTAATCGTGAGGTGCATCCGAAGCCCATGCATACTATGCAAACACTTCATTCACAACGAACATTACATCGCAGCCCAGGCGGCCGCTCGACACACGATCCGACTGCTTGGAGCCCACCCCTAGCGCATCCCGACGTGGCAGAACAAATGCCATACCGTGCCATACAGCCTGTAAAAATGCCTCGGTGTCCCCTGCAAACCCTGTCCAACGGCAAGATACGTGAGGCTCTGAAAACCGGGGAAGTGATCAAAACTTTCTCTTGCGGCCTTTACCATGATCAATTGGTAGTAGTGACTTCACTGCAGCATTACGTTTCTATCTCAAAGAAACCGGCTGTACCGTGCTTGTAGCCAGTATCTCCCATCCATGTACTTTTCGAAGGCGATAATCCGATCCAAGCATGCCGATTAGGCCATTGCTTCCCATCCCATGACGAACGCCCGTTGCTCCTCGCTCAAAAGTACGAAGAAAAGGCGTTGTTGCTCCGAGACCCCCACGAACCCTCATGTTCGCGGCCCACCTACACCCTCACTTCTCCCCCAACCCATCCCGCACACCCGTCTGGCGGTGCTCCTCCCCCGCCGGCGCAGAACCGGGACGCACGGTCTGCGTGCTCATGTGCAAGTCCGTGGTCTTGTAGATCGCGCCCAGCTCCAGCCTCTCCGGCAAGCCATCGGGGAGCTCATACTCGGCTCGTGAGAGGTCTTCCTGGCTGGTGCTCCGCGAGGCATCGTTCTGAGTAGTGAAGTGCATAGCTCTGCCCAACCATTTCTCGTCCGCGCCTGAGCTGGAGTAAGAAGGCATACTCACGCCTTTGCTGCCGCTCAGGTTGCTTCGGTGCTCGACCTGGTAGACATTCTGCGGTTTCGTTGGGTAATGCGTGGCAGTCGGCTGGCTTTGCTGCGGACCACTCCATACACCTTCGGGCTCCTGGCGTAGTGGGCGATGATAGCTAGTGGAGCCGGAGCGGCGCTTTCCATCCCGGACGCGGCGCCAGAGATTGAGGAATGGGACGCGCAAGGCGGGTAAGCAGCAACAGATCACGGAGGTGTTGGCTTCGATCTCGGTCCAGTAGAGGGCGATCATGCTGCCCCAGGTTGGATCTGTCGAGCCGGCACTAGCGCGTAGGGTTACCATGCGGACGATGGCGGCTGCGATCACGAAGGCGCCGAGGCAGAAGATGGAGATGAGGCCGGTCTTTTGGCCGCGCGCGAGCTTGAGGGTCCGGATCAGTGGTATGGGCATGACGAACACCTGTGGTTGTCGTCAGCTGTGTGCGACGGAGCATTTTTTGCGACGTGAGGAAAAGAAACTTACCACAAGATCAAAGAAGATGTTGAAAGCAGCATGAGAGTACCAAAATGCCTCGTTGTTCTCGCAATGACCCGGTACCTTGCGGTCCCAGGCACGGTGCACTGGTGCGCATTGGAAGATCGTGCCCAAAGCAAACGCCAAGGACCCGGTCGCCACAACGGCAGAGACGGCGATGACCAGCTTGTTGAAACTTCCCTGGCTGAAGATTCGAAGGTACAGGGCGCAGAAGGTGAGCTTGGTGAATCCGCCGAGTAGTCTTGATTTGATGGGTGGAAGGGTTAGCTTGTGTCTCGATGTTGAGAAAGCGTTACACCCGGTGTTTAGGAGTCTGTTCATCAATATGACTTACTTGTAGCATATCTGGTAGAGGTAGAAATACAGCAACGCCCGCGACAGCGTCGGCTGGATCACCTCCTTATGCTTGCCGAAACCGTAGTGGACCGCGATACCGCCGAAGACGGTCTGGATGAGGAGCACGACGTAGGCGCACGCCGCCATCAAGTCGTCCGCGCCGCGCTGGCGGTGCGCCCAGCGCCATCTTTGCCTGAAGGTGAAGATGGCGGTGGTGATGATGAGGAAGACGATGCTGACGATGACGAGAGTGGGCGAGCGGTTGGGCACGCTGGTGCTCCAGACGTCAGGTTCGCCCGGCGGCGACATGGCGTCGCGTTGTCGGTGGGATGGATGGAATGCTGGGCTGTGATGCAGTGTTGGCGAATACTTCGGAGGAGAAGGGAACCTAGCGGTGTGCTTCTGAAGATGCCAGAATACGAATAGAATGCCATTCGTGTGTGGTCAATGCGCAACTCGGGCTCGCTTGTGTGAAGTGAGGTTGAGCGAAGGTGCTCCAACGCCCCGTGGGGCTACGGAGATACCTGGAGATGAGAGCCGCCGGTCCGCTCTCGAGGAATGCAGGCACGCGGCACCAGTCACGTTGGCGGTAGCTCATCCAATGATGTCCAGGACTTAGGGCAGCATGTTTTCTCCGGCGCTCTCCCTGGTGGCTAGGAGCGATTTCGCAAGTTTTTGCTGCGCCGCAAGACTGCAGGACATGAGAGGCATCGATACGTTCGCATGCTCATAAGTGGCACAGCCTGTTCCTCCACCTCGCGAGAGTTCGTACCTCATCACACCGTACCCGTGGGGGGGTCACGGAAACAGACCAAACCATGCTGAGCACGCACGAGAATGGGACAAATCATGTCATTGCGAACGAGAACACTCGGAAAGGTGATGAGGTCTCGTTACCCGTTGGCTCGGATGCGCGGCTCCACATCTACCGTCCCCGGCCCGCCGCTAGTGCTCGGCAGCACGCAATAATCGGGAAGCGTTCCGGACGGAGATCAGGTTCGCGAACAGCCTCGTCCCTTTCATCAACCAGCAGCATGACGAATGCGCGGAGCGTCCATGAGCTGGGCGGACACCAAGCTGACGCTCTTCCATGACAACGGCGGGCTGGCCATCACGTCAATCCGCCTCTGCTTGATCGTCCCGAGCGCGCCTGTTCCTCCCATCACCGCTTCGCCGATATGAGCCTTCCACGATGACCTGGCTCACTCTCCTTAGGGAAACACTCTCGTTCACAAAATCACTCTCCTGGTCCGGTCGCTGATTGGACGAGCTTGAACGACATCTCAGCTGGACTTCGTGCGTGCCAGGTCCGGCTATGAAGCATCCGTGCTTTCAAGGATGACTGTTCTTGACACCCTCCCTGAAGCCTCGAATGGCGCCCCAGCAGCATATACTACCTCTACGGTGATAGCATTAAGCCAGCCTCGTCCCTTGGCTTGGCCTTTCTATTTTATTGGGTTCGGTGTCCTTGAACAGCCCGTTACACCAATGCGTGCATGTGTCTTGCACGATCAGACAACACGAGACATCTCAGATGCCATGCCACTCGAAGTCAGCTTACCTGAGGTCTCGTGTCCGCGGATGCGATCGAGGTCTGAAGGTTACAAGGCGGGTTCTCGTTCGAGTCTTTGCTGAGTTACCTGCAGTATGAGAAGGTCTTGCTAATCGTTCGCACTTCCAATGTCTCGGTCGCTGGTTCGACGCAATTGACGCAATTCGAACAGTTTCGGTCTCGTCGAGTAGCAGGACGATGGCAAGATGCCAGCGCCGTGGTGGTGGTATAAGTCAGGGACGCTGCCCTCTAGGATTGACCTTCATTGCGCAGACCGATAAAGTAGCAGCATTTCAACTCAAGAACATCGCCCGAAAAGATAGCACCACCTTCATACAACGAGAAATCGAAGTAGGACTTCACCAATTTCACACAACAGCGCCATAACTATCACCAATGACCAGCAAAGCGAGAGCAGCTGGAACGCCTCCGGATCTCCCGAAAGACAATGTACACCAGCTGTTGCGAGCCGTGTCAAAACAGGCGCCTCGATTCCTGTTCCGGGCCTGGAGCAAACGCTCCGGTGGAGACGCACGACTGAATACTCCTGATGCAATCACCCCACTCGCTTTCCTCCACGGCAAAGGCCCCGCCTCGATCGAGAAGATACCAGCCATCAAGCTTATAGAATTGTGGAATGGTCATTACAGGACTACCAAATCCATCAAGACGATCTTTTCTTCCTGGTCACAGTCTCTGCAAGTAGCGGTCGGGTGGTTCGGCAAACCCGACGGATATCTCAGTATTATCGACACCACGCAACTGCCGAGCCACAACATCATCGCCTTCACCGCCAGCGTCAAAGGCATCAAGCCCGGCATGAATGGTGGCTCCCACGAGTACCTCGTGTTTGGCGTGGTGTCAGGCAAAGGTCATCGCGCGGTACGTATCCAGGATCTTGCGGAACAGTCTGGCTTTGACCAATCCTGGCACGCCAGCATCGGCGGACATCCCAGGGACGCATATCGCTCGAATGCTGCTGGCGCGATGTGGATCAGGCTCCCGCTCGGCCCGTCACAAGCGACGCGTTCGGAGGAGGCAGTAAGGCTGGCTGCTGCGAGGCGAGTGGCTGAGCTCTTTGGCCCCGACTTCGAGCTTGCTGTGGCCTGCTATTTGTTGACTTTGGGGCGGTACCCAGCATTGCGAAATATGAGGAGCGTGACTGACAAGCTCGCATCGGAGTACGATGTGCCGAGAGAGTGGTTGAATGACAGAAGAGGAGACGAGATGGGTGGCTTCGCAGATTTCGCTGACGCCGTGCAGGCAGTTGAGCTCCTCAGGGCCGTTGCGGAGCGCAAGCACGGCGAAACGGGTTTACCAGATTGCGCAGTCAACGCCAGAGGACCAACAAAAGCACTCGCAAATGGACCCGAAACGATACGGTCAGCAGATGCGCACGGCGGCATGGGCGTGGAAGGGGATGTCGCCTCGATCAGCTCGGCACATGTGGAGGATCTCTCAGCGCTGGTGACCAGGCTGCCCAAACCAGTCAGGGACCTTTACATCGACATGCACGGCTGGAAGCCCGAAGATTTCGCCGGACGCGGGCTTTGGGTCTATCCAGGCCCCGCTATGACGCCGCTCTATCATCTCCCTGATACTCCCGACAAGCACCCCGACCATGCCGATCCGATAGAAGCGCCACGACCGACAGCGTTCCCGCATGGCGTGCCCAGAGCAGTTAAAGAACTGTACACGGACTTGAAGGGGTATACGCCGATCGAACTTACGTACAGCGGGTTCGGCTGTGGAGCCCTGCTGAACTTTGCTAGTGCATTCGAAACGCCAGAGGTGGTTGAACATATGGAAGATGGTGGTGAAAGGTGCGGCGCGGGTGGTGATGACGTTGAGATGTTGGATGATTGAGTGGTGTGCTTGTCGCCACCGTCGATTGCAGCCGCATGTTGGTGAGTTCGACAGCTGGGCTGACGACGCGAGTTTTGGTCCTTATGGTGGCTGGCCCATCCTTCGACAAAGACACGTAAGGTACATGTATGGGCGACTATGCTGTAGTGCATCATCCAGTTCCCCATCTGCCTCGTACTCAATCTCACCACTACTCACCACGGCACCTCCTTGCCCGTGTAAGTATAAAACTTCCCATTATGCCCCTCACCCAACCCATGTATGCACTTCAGCATCCCACCTATGCTCTCCTCCGGCTCCAAGATGGCGCCCTCACCACCCATCCGAGTCTTAACCCATCCAGGATCCTAGCACCACCAAAGTCAGCCGCGAGCACCATCAACAGGCTCAATGAAAACACCATCCCGATAAACTCACCATACAAACCACCACACACTTAGGCCCCAACCTCCCCTCCTCCCTCAACTCCCCACTCTGCTGCACCGTCAAACTATTCAACGCTCCCTTACTAATACTATACGTCGCGCACTTCCGCGGCGTGATCCCCAAACTCACGGCCATCGACCCGAGTCCAGACGTGATATTCACTATCCTCGCCGTCTTAGCCAACACACCCTCGGCTAGTAGAAACTCCGTCGTCTTCGCCGGTCCGAGGACGTTGATCCGAATTTCGTTCGTCAGGTCCTCGGGCCCGATGGTGAGGGAGGTCTGCTCGGGCTTGCTGTTCACGGCGGCGTTGTTGATGAGGAAGTCGATTTTGCGGTCGCCTCCCAGGGTTTTTTGGACTTGCTTGGCGAAGGATTGGATGGAGGAGAGGTCGGCGGTGTCGCAGGTGAGGACGTGGGTGTTGGCTTCGTTGGGTTGGGAGGCTTGTTTGAGGTCGGCGAGGTCGGAGGAGGTGGAGCGGACGCAGGCGAGGACGGTGTTGTCTTTTGACTGGGAGAGTTGGCGGATGAACTCGAGGCCGAGGCCGCGGTTTGCGCCTGTGACTACGTAGACTGGCATTGTGGGTTGGGTATATCGAGTTGAGGCGGTGGAACAGTTGAGAAGCGTGAGGTGGGGAAGATAAAGTAAACCGGGAAATTGATATGGAGAGGTCTGGGACGTGGGTATATCATATCATACAGCTACCGCCATATCCATCATTGTGCAGCGGGGTACCTTTTCTGATGCAGACTGCCCGCACCGAGACAGGCAGGTGTGAGTGATGTCAGAAGTGAAGCCGAGTACCTGGGCAGGCGGCTAAAGAAGCAATTTTAGCCGGGTTATCACGTGCTCAAGGTGCTTGTCATAAGATATAGCAACCGGCGGGACGCAATTCCTTTGCTCGTGGGAGGGATGCATTGCCAATTCAATCGTCTCGCGGTCGTAATGTTGACCCCGTTGTTGGGCCGAGCAGGTGTTCGGACGTACTCCGACGGTGCCTGTTGCTTGTGGTGGCGGCCGAGTGCAAAGCCTCCGGCATAAGGTGTCCAAAAGAACTGGTATCTTGAAGTACCAGAGGACATTCACGCCGACAGAGGCATCCCGAGGACTTTATGAGGGTGGTTGGGTCTGAGAAACGTTCCAGCGAATCCAGGCCTCAAGCGATGAGTCGAGAGGATACCGTGGGGGCATTGTCGGCGATCGGGCTGTCGCTCAATTGAGTGCCATCGGACAGTCTCACGTCGTGAACAGCGTATCCTCCTCGCGCAGGTACTCGCCCACATCAGCCTGCCTGAAAGTAACAATTCCTGTGGGGTCCAGCCTTCGTGCCTCCGCCGTCGAGCGAGCCGTGACACCGAAGCCCTACACTCCGTCAGTAAATTATCCTCGAACCGGCATCATCAGCACAACGGTACATACCAACGGCGTATCACTCATACTCATGACCACCACCCCCTGATGCTCGGGACAATCCTCGCTCCACCTTCCCACGTGGGCTTTAACGACATGTCCACCGTACAAGAACGGCATCTCCCCGTTCGCTTTCACCCACACCTTGTACCGCGCGTGCGGCGCAATGACATCCAGCGCCGTGATATGCAGTCTGAACTTTCCCGTCTTGGTGAACTTCCCCAAGCAGGTCCCCAAGGATAGCAGGTTGTCGCGGGCGACGCTGATGGCGAGGTTGGCGAGACTCTCACGGACATAGTAGACGCGGTCCTTCTGGATGCGGAACACGTAGCGGTCGGGTGTCTTGGTGTTGCTGGGGGAGGGCGCAGTGTCAGTGAGGAGGTTGTTGAGGGAGCGGCCGGTATAGTTGGCCAGCTTCTCGAAGAGCGTCTTCGTTTCGGTGTCGGTGAGTTGGCGCATATTGGTGGTAGATGCGCTGTAGTGCTGCTGGACTCAAGTGTCCACAGACCTCGAGATGGAAAAGGCAGGCACATGAAAATTGCCAGAATCGGCGCTAGGGAATCGGCGGCAGATCTGACGGATATTTCTGCGCGCTAAAGCGTGCACGGATGGCGCCCGCCCCCGCAATATCAAAAATATCTTCTACTACCTCAGAAAAGTTTGAGGTCTTTGAAGTGAAGTATACGTCAGTCAAGATGGCAGCAGAAAGGGTCTCGAAGCGTAGGCGACTCAGTCCGCCTGATGGAGGCAAGGGAACAGTACCGGGCTTCGCGCAATGGGATATCGAGCAGGACTACGAGCAGCGGTCACGAAAGGGCAAAAAAGACAAGGGCGAAAAGTTGCTGGTCAGGACGGCGGAGGGATGGAAAGAAAACCAGAGATTAAAAGAGGCCGAGCAAAACGCCGCGAACGAGGACGCAGACAGCTTCCTGGCAAGTGGCGGCGAGGACGACGATAGCGGAGTGGCAGATGTAGAACCGAAGACTGCCCAGAAATCTCAGCTACCGCCTAAGGAGCTGATCCGACAAGCGAAAGAAGATCTAGCGCGGATAGCGAGCCATGTCAGCGAGGACCCGGAGGAGAATATCGCACAGCTGGGCCAGCTCGCGCAACTAGCGCAAAGCGACAATCTAACGGTCAAGAAGCTGGCGCTCGGGACTCAGTTGGCTGTCTACAAGGACATCATCCCCGGCTACCGGATCCGACCGCAGAGTAAGGAAGACATGCAGGCCAAGGTGTCGAAGGAAGTCAGGAAGTTGCGAGATTACGAGCAGACGCTACTGAGCGGGTACAAAGAGTACGTCCAGATGCTGTCGAAGTTGGCCGGCGACTCTCAGATGGGTGGCATAGCCATAGCCTGCGCGACTGCATTGTTGACGAGCGTACCGCATTTTAATTGCCGCAACGATCTGATCTCTTTGGTCGTACGGAAGCTCAGTACGAGGAGCCTGTCGGCTGATGCACGCAAGTGTGCCGAAGCACTCGAGCAGCTCTTCCACGACGACGAGGAAGGACATGCCTCGCTTGAAGCTGTCGGCCAGCTCACCAGGATGATGAAGGGAAAGAATTTTCAGATCAACGAGAGCGTCCTGAACACTTTCTTGCATCTGCGTCTTCTCTCCGAGTTCACGCATAAAGCCTCTACGAACCACATCGACAAAGACGATGCTCAGGACGCCCAGCCCCGGAAGAAGTTGACCAAGAAGGACCGCGAGCATCGCACCAAGCGCGAACGCAAAGTCATGAAGGAGCGGAAGCAAGTCGCAAAGGAACTGCAAGAAGCCGACGCCGTGGTCTCATATGAAGAGCGTGACAAAAATCAAGCCGAGACGCTGAAGCTGGTGTTCGTTGCCTACTTTCGGATCTTAAAAGCCAGAGTCCAGCACCTCATGGGTGCGGTATTGGAAGGATTGGCCAAGTACAGCCACCTCATCAACCAGGACTTCTTCGGCGACGTGCTGGAGGTGCTCAAAGATTTGATCTCGGAGGCTGAGGCCTCACTGCAACCCGACGATGAGGATGACGACGGAGACGAAGTGGACATAGATGCCGCGGCGGAGCGGAACGTCACACGGGAATCCCTCCTCTGCATCATCACCGCTTTCGCGCTATTGCAGGGTCAGCACGACGTGGCCAAGTCGGCTAATACGCTACATCTGGATCTCAACTTCTTCATCACGCATCTCTACCGCACGCTGCTGCCGTTGGCGCTGAATCCGGATATCGAGCTCAGTGCCAAGAGCGCACATCTCTTGGACCCCAATGGCTTGGCTACCCCAACAGCGAAGGACACCAAAGTCAACGTTGCAACAACCACCGTTCTGCTGCTAAGATCACTGCACTCCGTGCTCCTACCGCCTACAGCCACGAAGAGTGTCCCGCCTGTGCGTATTGCCGCGTTCGTGAAACAGCTCATGAGCGCTTCCCTTCACTTGCCACAGAAATCCACCATCGCGGTCCTGGGCTTATTGAGGGAGGTCACGAAGACGCATGCGGGTAAGATTGCAGGGCTGTGGAATACGGAGGAGAGGAGGGGCGATGGTGTTTTCGATGCCACGGGAGCAGCTGTGGAGAGCAGTAATCCTTTCGCGGCGACGGTCTGGGAAGGGGAGCTGCTAAGGCTGCATTTCGATCCGAGGGTGAGGGAGGCTGTACTCGGGGTGCAGCAAAATGTGATCATTAAAGCGGAGGGGCGGTAGTGAATATACACGATGAGGAGAGTATATTCCTTCCAACCACATTCAAGCGAAGTACGAAAGGATCGTTCGATTTTCCGTCGACCCTAGAACGCGCATCCTTGCCCCCTCGCTCAGACTCTGTCGTCACGTCCGCGATTCTCCTTCAGCTTAAACTGCACCCTGTTCGCACGCACCCGCCTCATCTCCAGGAACTCCGACGGAATGAGCGCAATATTATCCCCGCCGTCCATATCGAACGCACACAGCGCCGGGTGCCTCTCAAGCTCCGGCAGCGGGTCGAGCTCAAGCTCCGGCAGCTTGCCGCCGCTGTGGCTCGCGTCGAAGACCCAGAGCAGCACGGCCTTGTCATCCTGGCAAACAGTGGCGAGATCGCGCGGGAGAGCGCTGCGATCGGGCCAGGCGAGGTAGCGCTCGGCTTCTTCCTGGGACCAGGTGTAGGGTACCATGATGCAGTGGCCGACGGGGTTGGGCTGGGGCAAGCGGAGGAAGAGATGCTCTCGCTTCTCGGCACATTGCTTGTTCAGAGTGTCGATGACTCTGGTGCGGAGAGCTGGCTCGTGGTGTTGGTGTTGGGTGACCTTGTCACGCTTGGGTTAGCCATCAATATCTCAGGAGCAAGCAGTGAAGATGCTTACGGTTGATTGCCTGATCTCAGCGTCGAATGTGTGCCTGTTGCCCTGAGACTCGGCTGCGGGTTGTGACATCTCTTGACTCGTAGATGAGGCCATGATGGCTGAATAAGAGATTTGTGGGGTGCGCGGAGGGAAGGAGATCAATGTTTCGTGAGGCGAGGAAAATCTCAGGCTGGGAAGGTAGCGAAAGGAAGAGAGCAAGGTGACCATTGAAGGTCGATTCGTGCGTTGGCAGTCAAATGCGACCTGTCATATTACACAAAGCGAAGCGCGGCCAAGATCGGCCGCAAATATGTAGGCGTCCGGTTATGGCGAGCGAGTTGACCGAAATCAAGACGGACGCCCCGGAGACCACAATTCGCCGGGTGCAGATCGTGCATAGGCTACATGTATGCAGCCACAACGCTTCACCGCCCCTGCAACCGCTTCATCCTCTCCTCCGCCGCCCTAGCCCTCTTCTCCCTCTCCAACCGCATACGCATCTCATTCGTCATCCCCTTCGCCTCCTCCCGCCTCCGCTCCTCCGCCGTCATAACAGGCTGCTGCATCAGATGCTGGCCCCTCCCGAACTTCTTCTCCTTGACACCAGCCTGCTTCTCCGCATCCTCCTTCCGAATTCGCTCCATCTCCGCTTGCCGGCGCTGCTTCTCCGCCGCCTCCTCCGCACTCTTCTCCTCCTTCTCGCGTGCGGCGCGCTGGTCGACCTCGGCTTGGGTGAGTGGTGGTGGGATACCGGCGGCCTCCCATTTCCAGCGGTCTTCGCCGAGCTGGGAGCGCGCGAGACGGAAAGCATCACGCGTCGCTCGGTCGCCGGCGACAGTAAAGGCGGAGGTGCCGTCGTCGTTGCAGACGGTTGGGTCGGCGCCGGCTTTGAGTAAGAGTGCGGTCACGCAGGCTGGGCTGTTGGAGGCAGCTGCTAGGTGTAGTGGCGTCGGTGCGTGGTGATCGTACGGTACGAAGCGAAAGTCGGGACTCAGCCTGTGGGATTGTATGTAGGATAGCATGGCTGGCGCTTTCGATCGCCGGATGAGCGCTTGCAACTGCGTGGTATGCAGGATAGCCTCTTCTTCCGCTTTCGACGGTTTTGCTGGCTTCGGCGCATTTGCCTTCCCAACTGCCACCGCCTCAGCTTTCGCTGCAGCTGCAGCAGCCTCCTCAGCTTGCTTTGCCAGCGCAGCCTCATCAACCGTATTGACTTGCACTCTCGTAAGCTCAACAAAAGCGCGCATCAGCTCCGACTGCGTGGCACGCCGCGTGTTGAACGGAAAGCCCCGTAGCCGCCCATCCTTATGAGATAGCACTTGCCCGTCATATGGTCCGAGCAGAGTCCGCCGGTTGGTACTTCCAGTTGCGCGGATGAACAGCAGCTCAGCGCTATCAATCCAGTTCCGCCATTCAGACAGTAAGTCCCGAACCTCCTGCGTCAATGCCGCCTCATTGTACCGGCGCAAGCTCGAGCCGGCAGAGTGCGCGGCGCCCTTTGCGCTGTCATTTGCAGATTGCGAACCACCTTGCCTTCCGCCGTGTGGTATAGCGATGGAAGGTTTTGTGTGCAATGACAGTCGCTGTTCGATCTTCCACGCCGGCTTTCTTCGTGAGCTTGGGGGTGAGTGAGACCAGCATCGCCGCGAAGTGACCGCCGCCAATCATGCATAGGAAGTAGTGGGGCCCGGATGCGCTTGTGTTTTTGGGCAGCACGGACACTGGCAAAGGCACGCCGCCGTCTTCGTCATCTTCAAATCTGTGCTTTCGCTGTTGAGGAGGCGGAGGCGGAGGCTTGGGAGCCAATTGCTTGCGCTTGACGGTCTCGACGAGGTGGTCTTCTGCGTCCTGCTCCTCGGCTGAGAAGATAGCGCGATACACGCCGAGCGAGGTGTTTGATGGCAGCTTGGACGAATCGAACCATAAGATAGGCGGCTTCCCTGACCCTCGTTTCCGCTTCGCTGGCGCATCTTCCGCATCTCCGTGCGTGACCTTCGCCTGTCGCTTGAGTAGGGCACTCAACGTCGTCTCTTTGCGGTTTGTACCCTCCAGGCCATCTTCATCATCCTCCTCCGAGTCCGAGCTGTCCGACCCGGATATGCTCTCGTCCAGCTGTCCGACCAAACGCTCGAATTCAGCCTCGTCTACGGGCTTCTTGCCGCGCAGCTTCTGCTTGAGATTGTACCCATGCAGGTCAGACCGCACATGGCTCCTCTGTTCCTGCAGGCTCGTAAACGTCAGGCCACAAAGGCTGCAGGTTGTCGCTGCTTTCGAGCTCTCGTCCGGACCTTCTGCGCTGTGCACAGAAGGTACATTGGGTATTTGTGCTCGCTGTAATCCAGGTCCTGCTGCTTCAACCGGGGCAGTAGACTGGACCTTCAGCTGGAGGGTGTATAGCAGTTCCTCGGGGAGGTCGAATATGTACAGTGGTCGCTGCAGGAGCTTGTCGACGGGTCCTGCTTGTTGCGCCATATCTTCATGTCCTCTAGACGATCAGCGGCTGCCGTTCAGCTGTCTCAAGAGTTGTTGTAAGGGTGGAGTCCCCTCTGATGTGTTGAAGTATATGAAGTCCCGGTGGTATCGAAATCGTCATCCCACTTTCACATGCTCGAGTCATTGCGATTGTCACGTGGCATCGGAAAGTTCAACCGTGCGCCACAGCACCTTGATGGCCATGTCACACCTTCTTCTTTACAAACGACAATCTCATCGTCAGCGGCTCCCGAGCCATCAACATCGACAACCCGATCTGTTCAGGAAGCCATCCATCTTGGAAGCATCGAGTTGGTACGGACTCGGCACCATTGCTTGGACGCGACCAAACCGAGCATTCCATCAAGCTCTGGGGGCACTGGCGGTGCGCCTTGTATCAAAAACAGGTGTACAAGTCGAGCACTACCCGCCGAAGGAACACTCAAAGGCACATCACCGTGACGATGGGCCTCTCGAACGATGAACGGGGATGGGTTATGACGTGCCTGAGTGGTATAGGTATACACCAGCCTGTCCTACGCCCCCAATTGCCAAGCGCTCACTAACCCTTCACCCAGCTTGTGTACTCGGTGCTGCCATTATATGCGTGGACATCATTGTCCGTCAGTTTCCAGGGAAGAAGAACTTCCGGATACAAGACAGTGACGCCTTCTTGTCCGCTTCCTTGAGTCTCAGCTTTGGTGTTATGGTACGCTATCTCGTCCATCAGTCAGCTAGGCCCGATCATTGACGATCAACAGCTATTCTCGGCATTATACAACATGCTGCCGTCCGCGAAGAAGTCGCTACAAAATGGAGGCTTCACGCCAAAGCAGGCCGCGTGGACTCTCATAGGCTGCTTCCTGGGTGGCGTGATTGGCATCACCATCATCTCCAGGATCATACACCACTTCATACCGTCCCATATAGTGGACTGTGAGCACACGCACGACGATGAGGAGCCCGCCAAGGAGGACGGCCCAGTCAGTGAAGAGCAGGATCACTCGCACGACCCCCAAGAACGACCGCAGCCGAGACCGCAGCGATCCCGATTGGGTTCACTACCAGGCCATATGCATCGGGCATCGAGTGAGTGGAAGCACTCTCCAAGAAGAACGTCCTACTTTGGCGTCACACCATCTGCTCCCAAGGGTCCAACCACGGATACGGAAGCAGATCAGCAAAGCATGGCAACACCACAGCGGCCGCATGCAGCGTCTAGGAGACCCTCAATGCAGCAGCGGTTGACGAGTACAATCTCGCAGATCACCTACGGGAAGGACCCTGGATGCGAATGTACGGCGGGATCATGTTATGGGTACAGCGAGCCATGCGGGCAGGAATGCTTCAAGAACATCAACGCTCGAGGCGGTTACAGAGCACCTGCGCGCATGGGCAGTAAAGGGGGTGCCAGGCCGCCCATTACTAAGAGCGCGACGATGCAGACAGGCTTGCCGGCTACGGAAGCCACCCCATTACTGCAGAATATACTAGAAGAGGACCAAGCAGCGGCACAGCATACTTCGGACGTACGAAACACCACCGAAGAACCCGACGTCGAGCACGGCCCCTCCGACGCCAGCTCCACCACCATTGCCCCAAACCCGGACAACGAAACCACCGACCCCTCCCTCCACAAAACCTCCACCAACGACAGCAGCAACCCCGAACACCACCACCACCACGTCCCCACCAATGCTTTCCTCTCCATCGGCCTCCAAACCTCCATCGCCATCGCCCTGCACAAGCTCCCGGAGGGCTTCATAACCTACGCCACGAACCACGCGAACCCAAGTCTCGGCTTCGCCGTCTTCCTCGCCTTGTTTATCCACAATATCACGGAAGGGTTCGCCATGGCTCTCCCGCTCTACTTGGCAATCAACAGCCGCTGGAAAGCCATGCTCGTCTCTTTCGTCCTCGGCGGCCTGAGTCAGCCGGTCGGGGCTGCGGTAGCGGCCGTGTGGTTCAAGTTGGCTGGGAACGGGAGTTGGGCGCCGAGTGAAGGGGTGTATGGGGCGATGTTTGCGGTCACGGCGGGCATCATGGCGAGTGTGGCGTTGCAGCTGTTCAGCGAGAGTTTGGACTTGACGCATTCGAAGATGTTGTGTATGGTGGGTGCATTCACGGGGATGGGCGTGTTGGGGATTAGTAGCGCGCTTACTGCGTAGACTGTCGATGTCGATGGCGAAGTTTGTTTGTCAGAGACTCAAGAGATAGCTCCGCCGCAACTCCCTAAGCCACGCCTCTCACTCCTGCGATCCGACCGCTTCATCCTTGATCACCACCATCGAATCGCCGGACTCCGGCGTGCGCGGCGAAGATTCTCCAACCGTAGCGCTGTCCAACGCCGCCGACACACCATCTATCCGCGGCTCCGCTTCCACGGACGCTCCATCTTTACCAGCCATCATGTCATACCTCCTCGCCTTCGCAGCAAGCACCTCACTGAAGTACTCGCCAGCCTCTCGCACCGCCGCCTCCGGATCCGCACGGTGATCAATAAGATACCCCTGCACCTCAGCCGGGGTAAACACATACTCCGCAAACTGCGCCGCAAAATTCCCAGCCATCTCCGCAACGACGGCCTCATCCTGCGGTATTTCGCCGTCGAGCATTTCGTCTTGGGTTTTGCAAAAGACCTGCGTGAAGAGTGTGGTGGCTACTTCCGTGGAGGCGCGGCCGAAGTGGATTTTCTGGTCGATGCGGCCACGGCGGATCAGGGCTTCGTCGAGGGTTTGCGGGTTGTTGGTTGTCATTATTACTATGCGGCCTTCGGCGGCGCGGACGCCTGGGAGTGTGGTTAGTGCGGTGGCTGGGAAGGGGGCGATTGGGTTGTTTCGGGTCGGGGGGGTAAGGGTGCGTAGCATTGGGGAGAGGATAGGAAGTGGTGGGAGACAGTGGCGAAGCACGGAGCGGCACACTTAACACTCAGTCGTCGTGGCGAGATACATACCCTGCGTACTTGTCAGCGTGTACTGCAGCCCGGTTATATACTTAGAAGGACTGCGTACGTCAAGCACATTCAGGAGTCCACTCAGCGTGACACCTTCCGCCTCCTCATTCACTATGAAACCGAAAGGATCAGGCATGCCAGATCTCTTCTTCTCCTTCTTGCCCTGCCCAATCATATTCTCACGCCGGATACCCGCGCTGTCCACATCCTCCAGCAGCACAATGCACTTCTGCGGTAGCATGTCGAACAAGCTGTCAAGCTTGGCATCATTCAACAGCTGCGACGAAAGGCTGACCATGTAGACACTAAGCTGGAAGTGGCCGGCCAACGCCGTGGTGAAGCTCGTCTTGCCGGTACCTGGAGGTCCGTAGAAGAGGTACCCCCGTCGCCAGGGAATCCCGCGAGCACTGTAGTACCTCTTCGTCTTCACGTGGAGGTAGGCTTGCACGTCCTGTACGAGCGCCTCCTTCACGCCAGCCTTGAGAGTGACGGCATCCAACGTTCGTGCTGCACGAGGTAGGCCGTTGTCCCAACCATGTTGATCGGGTCGGGGTCGGAAGATCGTGGTCTTGTCCTCGCGAGCAGCGGCAGCCTCAGCCTCGACGCGATTCAGGAAATCTTGAATCGGTTGGGCGCCGGCCCAGAGCGAGAAGCAGGAGATCATCAGCACTGCCTCCCGCTTTTTCTTGTCGTCTGGAGGCTGATCGAGCATAACCATATTCTTCGCGCTCGCTGCCTTGAACCTTCTGCGCTCTAGCACCATTCGATAGCTGTGGAAGTAAAACGGGTAGCAACCATAATCCGGGACATACGAGAGCGAGCGCTCCGTGCTGGCGGACTCCTCCGTCACGGAGACCATTCCTCTCAAATGAACTGGCGGTTTCCCGTGGCTGCTCATGCCGTTGAGGGTCCAGCGAGTCTTGTCAAGAGGGTCCGTCAAGGCTAGAGTACGGATTGGGGAGCCAGATCCGTCGTCGAGGATCCAGCGTAGAACGTGAGGAGTCAACTCGTGATCGCCCGGGATTGATACCGAAGCGTAGAAGAAGCTAAGCAGATAGTCCTTTGCCGCCACGACGCTCCGGCATAGCCAGTCGTACCTGTTACGTCTTTACTTTTGGCACTTAAAGGAATGATCGTCTACGCTCACCTGTAGAACGCCGCGAAAAGCATAGCCCAGGGCACCACGAGAGTCGTGATACCGTCGAGCAGCGGACCGGCCGTCTTGAGCATCTTGAAGAAGTTCGCTGAGACCTTCGCCGGGGACTCTGTTCCGAGAGCGACGCTCGTCCGCCAGATCATGGCTTGCATGGACTGTAGCCTACTCAAACCAGTGGAGGCCAAGCCGGTGGTGGTGGTGGTGGTGAGGTCGGTTATCCTTGGCAGAGCGTGGGTGCGGTATTGAACCGTTGACTTCAAGCGAGACCTGCCCGTCGAGCCTGAGTTCTGTTGGAGAGGAGAAGGTTCAGCGTGGCTTGGTGCGAACGAAGGTGCGGCGGCCTGCAGACATGACAAGGCTGCACCAACACAGCCCCGCCGACAAGTCAGGCCTTGAAAGGAGGCCACTCATCCGTTGTAGAACATACGTGAAGACCGAGCTGCACAGAAACATGGGCTCAAAGGCACCATCGGTACCTTATGTGGTTGTGATATCTGTCGGGCTCGGGAATCTCGTGTAGCGTGAATATACGAAAAGTATGTACACCAGATCCTTCCCCATCAGGAAGCCAAGATGGCTAGCGTGGTGGATACACCCTCGTGCTGCAGCACTTCATAATAACAACAAGAAGCGACTGGGAAGTTGGGCGGGCGCACGAGGGAAGACCCAATGGCAGTCTCGACAACACCGCGCTCCCGTGCGATCAGGCGTACCACCATGCTGCCGTAATCCACAGCCAAACCTTTCTTCAAAGGAGGCACGACGCATGAAAGATCGTTCCAACACCAACACCCATTACCCCCTAACCCAGCGAATGCGCCTACCAAAACGAACACCAAAACACCCCCACCCACCCCCTATCCCGCCCCAACACCCCGCGCCACCCGACTAATCCGCCTCAATTCCTCATCCCCCACCGGCCCCTCAATCATCGAATCCTCCTCCCCCTCTTCCCCCTCCCCTTCCTCAAGAAGATCCCTCGCAGGCTCAAGCAAAGGCTCCGCCCTCTCCGCCCCACCCTCCGTCATCGGCATCATAGCAGCAGCAGACCCCACCAGCGCGCTCGAACCACCACCCACACCTGGTGAAATCAAAGGCCCAATAACCGTCCTCCGCTTCTCCCGAGGCCCAAGCGAGGAATCCTCCTCATCCGACTCCACCGCCATCCCGCTCTCGCTTGCCATCATCGGAGCGCCGTCCCCAATCTTCCCTTGCTGCGACTGCTGGGAGTGCAAATGCGAGCGCGCGCTACTGATGACCGTCTGCCGTTTCCCGGCCTCCGGGTCCCATTGCGGGGAGAGATCGAAGTAAGTTGGATCCCCATCGCCATCGCTGCCGTCACCCCCACCGCCACCGCCAGCAGCACGGTCTTCAGATATGTTTGAGGATGAAACTTTCCGCTCCGCGCTCCCAGCCATTGCGAAAGCATTCGCGGCCTCCGCGTCCTCGCGCAGACCATGTGATTGCGGCGAGATATGGTTCTCCTCTTCTTCTCCTTCATCTTCTTCGCTCTCGCCCGTCTCTCGACCCGCCGCTGCAGACCGACGCCCACGTTCGCGCTCAGCAGAAGTAGTAGTAGTAGTCATAGTAGCGGGCGACCACCCTTCCTCCTCACCCCGATCACCGACATCACCACCACCACCACCATTAGCGGCCCGCGGCGTGAGCTCCTCTTTCGGGGATTGACTAACGCTCTCCCGCCACCTCTCCCGTCTAGTCTTCATCCGCTCGTTCGGCCACTCGCTACCGAATTGGATCACAGAAGCCTGCTTACCATGCAGTATAAAGCGTCCCTTCTCGCGCTGTAACCCAGGTGTCCCATCCGCCTGCAGAGCCTCCTCCAGCCCATCGCCACCACCACCAGAACTCCGAATCGTCCCATCGCTCTCCTTCCCCTTCCGATGCCGGTGCACGCTCCCCGGCCCCTGGACCTGATGATGCGCCTCGCGCAGCGTCTTCTGCAGACTCCGGCGCACAGACTTGTGCTTGCTATCCGGCGTCGTCGTCATCATCGCAGCCGCCCCGTCCAGATGGCCATTGCCGTTGCCGTTGCCATTGCCGATCCCGCGCACCACGGCATCCGGCACGGTGGAGCTCCGCGCAAGCAACTCCACTTCGCGCTCGCGCTCCCTCGCCGTCGGCGTTGTCGTCGCGCCATCCATCGGCGACGGCAGATCAGCCGCGACCGCCTGCTCCGAGCCGTGCGTGTGCAGCCGGCGCATACTGGACGACGTAGACGAGGCGTGGGATAGACTGCCCGGTCCGCCGGCGGAGGAGACCGAAAGTAAAGCGCTGCTGACGGAAGCCCGGTGCTCTTCCCGCTGCTGCTGCTGCTGCACATTAAGCTGCAGCGGCGGCAACCGGTACCCCTCCCCTTGCTTGCTCCCCGGCGAAGACTCCGGCGGCGTCTGGAAGACATCATGGCCCATGAACGTCTCAATCGACCCCGTAGTAGACGGGCGTTCGCTCCTCCCGCTTCGCGCCGTGGAGGTCGGGCTCTGCGGTGGACTGCGCGCGGGCACCGCCATCGCGCTGCCCTTGGAAAACAGGCGCGACAGACTCGGTGCCCGAATCCGCTGGCCAGCAGCAGCAGACGACGACGACGACGAATCCATGAGAGCAGCCGTCTGCTGGCTGGTGATGACCTGCAGCTCCTGCGCCGACACGCCATCCAGCCGCACGTCCATGGCCAGGATATCGCGATGGCACTTCATGCGCCAGATATCGCGGCGCAGCCACTTAGTCATGGCGTCCACGCGCGCGGCGGCATGCAGCACATCATCCCGCGTCTTCGGCGCAATGGGCGCCACGACCAGGATGTGCCGCGCGTCCCTCATCAGGTCCTCGAGCCTCTTATTCGCCTCCGCGACCTCCTGCTCCATCTCCGCGATCTTCTGCACCATGATCTGGCGTCTCGCAGCCATCACCTGCCGCGCAAGCTGCGGGCTCAAACCCCCACGCATAACGGTGACCTCACCAGTAGCAGAAGGAATAGACCGCGTCGAGTGCGTCGAGTCCAACCTCTGAACCTCCCGTCTCCGCAGATCCTCTTCATTCCCTCCCACCATCCCCCTAATCCGCACCCCCGCCGCTCGAAACGCCGCAGCGTAGTTGATCAGCGCCAGCCAATCATTCAGCTCACTCTCATTATCCGCCAACAGCACCTCATCATGACTCCCCGCGCGGAAGAAAGTGAAAGCGTGCTTGTGCCGCTGGTACGTCTGATCCACCAGCGCGACCGCATTGTCCGTCTTGATCAGCGCGTCGGGCTTGAAATCCGGCAGCGGCGGTCGGAAAATCACCGGCATCCGCGGCTGGCCCGGTTTCTGCTGCGCCATGAACTGGTGCAGGAGACCTTTCGCCCAGTGCGCGTTTTTGAAGAGGTAGAGTTGCGAGCCGGTGAGGATGGCGCCCCATTCCTGCCAGGGCGAGCGGGCCTTCTTCTTCTTGGCGGCTTTGCGCCAGAGGATGCCGACTTTGGTGATCTTGAGGTCGATGATGCCGGCTTGGGTCTCGGCGGGGTTCGGGTTGTTGCTCGTTAGCTGGCCTTCGTAGGCTGACGGTCTGGAGCGGGCGGAGATGATCTGCAGGATACCGGTGTGCGTGAAGGCGCGTTGGAGGTACTGCGGGTCGAAGTCGCCTTGGCTGCCGCGGTAGTTGTAAGGATCGTCGAATGCTATTGAGTCCTTGATGGGCGGCCTGAGCATGTCGAGCTTCTGGTCGACAAGCAGGTTGTACGGATCCACCGGACCGCTGGGCTTCTTGCCCGCCGTTTCAGTGATGGCGCCCCTCAGCTTGCTCTTCTTCGGCTTGAACGGCATCACCCGCTCCCCGTTGATGTCGACTTCTTCCTCATAATGCACGAAGGGTGTGTAGCAGATATTGTCGTAGAAGCATCCCAGCACCTCATCCGCTACCTGCTGGCCCGAAGTATTCTTGATGTAGTCATGCTTCTGCATCTTGCGCTTGTTGTTCTTGTTGAACGCATCAGTATGCAGCATCATGAGCGAGAAAGCCGTAATGTAAGCTTGATCAGGCGACATGAAGATACCCGGATTGCACTCATGATATCGATCAGCGAACGCCTGGATGACCCTGTCGACCTGCTGCGTCTCCTTGGGCAGCTCAGCCTCAAGCAGGAATTTCCGCAACGACATATCAATCGGCTCGCCGAAGAACGGGAAGCGTCGCGTGTAGCTCCTAAGCACAGCTTGCGCAAAGGGATCCGCGGATTTGGAGAGGATGCCAGCAATCATGCTCCGCGCCACAGCAGCCTCCAGTCGCTCCAGGTACTTGCCCGGCGTGTCGCCTTCCTCTCGCTCGGGTATGACCAGTGCCTCCCGACTGATCGCGAACGAGTTCGACTTGCTCCTAGTTCCAGGCGAACCATGTCGCGGCGAGTCCGACTGCGAACCCTGGCGGAAGCGCGAAAGCGTCAGGAAGCCTCCCAAGCTCGACCGCCCAGTGGTCGAAGACGAATTGCGCGCGCTAGCTGTCATCGGGGGCGGCGTGTCCATGTCATGGGAAACCTGCCCGAAAGAGCTGGCGGTCGACGCTCGGTCACGCATCCCCAACCTCAACGGCGGCTGCAAGGGCGAGGACGTGGAAGTTTTGCGCGAGCGCTGGGAGTCATTGCGACTTAGATGTATACCGGGCTCCGAGAAAGCTAATCCACTTTTGGCTAGGGCACTGTGTGCAGCAGGCAAAGGTGGTCGCGGACTTCTTTGTTTGATCGGGCTTGTCTCTGTATGTCTTCGCTGTAGTGCCGCTGTAGGTTCGTTGCCTTCGTCCAGCGTGCGTAATGACTTGGTTGAGTACGCGCTGGTGGAGGCTCGCGGCGCGGCGGGTTCAACGGCTCGAGGTTGTGCCTCGTTGGGCGGTGGTAGCCGGACGGGCAGCGGGAACAGTGAGTTGCGATTTTTATTACGACGTGGTAGGCGGAAGAATGTGGTGTGCGTGGAGACGGTGTGCGTGGTTGTCGTAGTCTGGCCGTAGAGGTCGCCGGAGCTACCGGCGCTCCCATCAGATTCGTGCGATTCGGAAAATCTGGGTTCGGGCATGGGAAGCGCAAGCGTGGAGTTTGCCTCGTCGCCATACGAAGGAGGAGCGTTTTGCGCGTGCATGTTTGACAACCGGGCAAGATCCTCAAGGCCGGTGCTCTTTCCCTGCATCTTCCTCCATTTCAGTGAAGAGCCGCTTTTGGGCTTCTCCGCTCGAACATGGTCTGCAGACTTCCGCGGTTCATTCTGCTTTTGCGGAGAGGCTTGTGCTCGCGACATTGACCTCTTAAACAGCGATGGCCGGACCTTCCTCTCCGTCTCCGTTTGTGGCTCGCCGTTGTCCATGGTCGGCGCTGTCCGCACAATAGAAGGTACCCCCTCATTCGACACCACGGTCGGCAGCGGTGGCCTGTTCTCCCTCGCCTCCTTTGCCTCCTTCGCCGCATCCTCCTTCGCCTTGGCACCCAAATGCGACTCGGAGAAGTTGCGCAGCTTCAGCATACTGAAGCGCTTCCTGCTGCTCTCGGCCACTGAAGGTGTGGTCTCATCGGACACGTCCTCCGGCCGCAGCTCGTGGGAGAGTCGCGACGGTGCCATGCCATATTCACTGACCGGGCGGGGCGAGGTTGGCGAGGGCGCGCTCAAGCCATTGCTGGTGGGTCGGGGCAGCTGCTCGCTATCTGCGTTGATGTTCAAGAGGTCGAGTACACTGCGTCTCCGCAGCATGAGAGGCATGGCCGGCGCGGGTTTGTCCTGACATTGGCACGCACAAAGGAATGGGATCCTAGCGAAGGTGGATGGACACGTATAGTGTAGCAATAGCTGGCAAGGTGAATAGTCGACGAGGCTGCTGCGGTGAGAGTTGGTTGTGGTTGTGGTTGTGGTTGTGGTTAGTGGTGCAAGACGGAGTCCGTAGGGCTGAGAAGGATGTGGCTGGTGAAGAAGTGGGGTTTGAAGAAGCGCAACGGTTTCACCTTCCAATCGCAAAGCCAACCTAAAATGAAACGTTGACGATGCCTACAAGAAGAACACGGAGTGGAGGACTACATATAGCACTGTAGAGCGGAAGGAGACCTATACATACATGTACGCTATAGGCAGGTTCGGATGATGGCAGCTGGGGAGCCGGAGCTGAACAGTAGTAGCAGTGGCTTGCAGCATGCATCCCGCGAACGCCTGCACGCTGCCGCGGCCGTGCTGCGAGGGGACGATGCAGTGAGGAGCTGATGATGATACGCGCCTCTCTGCCCATCCGAAAGGAGCATTAACATGGTGTTGCGCAAGAGGCAGAGTACGAAGGTGTCGGTCGCGATTGCCCTTCTCACAACTTCATCATCGCCCTCGTTCCGCCTCCAGCCGCTCTCTAACCATTCGGGTAATTGCTCGCGTGCCCCCGCAATGCTTATAGGCAGCAAGTTAGCTACCACATTAGATACATGTACATTACATGTACATGTTCTTCTCTCCATACCGCGACCACCACCCTCAGGACGAAGTAGTGAACGAATGCCATGCGCCTCCACGCCGCCTTGCTGGCCCTCCCCGCTACCTTCCTCGTCACCCTCGTCGTCGCCGTCCCCTCCCCCGCCGCTTACGTCGAGCACCAACACCACTTCTCAGCATTAGCCAACCCACCGCGGTCGAGATGGAGGACACTCTCGGACCGGCTGATAGTCTCGATATGGGGCGCGAACAGTTACGACAAGCACGCGGGAGATAGCACGTCGAGAGGCGATCGAATAGCTCCCTCACATACGCTGGCCCGATATGGTGGAGATGTGGTCTTACGGTTCAATATCAGTACGGCGGAGGAAGCGAGGAGTCTGGCAGAGGCAGCAGATACGCTCTTGTTAGACGTCTGGGAGTTTCGGCGCGACTGGGTAGACATACGCCTCTCCAAAGACATCGTGGCGCCATTGCTGGGTTTACTCCCGCAATCCTTACAGCGATCCCATACGCCTCTCCTGCGTGAGCGAGAACTTGCGCAGGCCATCTACGACACGTATCCAGCTCCGCGAGGCCATGCGCCACAGACACCAACGACTCCACCATCACACCTCCACGACCGACCCTTCAGCGCTTCCCTCCAACAAGACAACGGCGAAAGCAACATCTTCTTCGCCGACTACCAGCCCCTCTCCGTCGTAGAACCCTGGCTCCGCCTCCTCGCCTCCCTCTTCACCACCCACGTCCGCCCAGTCACCATCGGCCTCTCCGCCCAAGGCCGCGCCATCTCCGGCCTCCGCGTCGGCGTCCACCCCACCAACGCCGACGACCCCAAACCCCCCAAACGCAAAACCATCCTCATCACCGGCGGCCTGCACGCCCGCGAATGGATCAGCACCAGCACCGTCAACTACGTCGCCTACAGCCTCATCACCAGCTACGGCAAGGTCCCCAGCATAACCCGCTTACTGGAAGCCTTCGACTTCGTCTTCCTTCCCACCCTCAACCCAGACGGCTACGTCCACACCTGGACCACCGACCGCCTCTGGCGCAAAAACCGGCAGCAAACCTCCCTCCGCTTCTGCCCCGGAATAGACCTCGACCGCTCTTTCCCCTTCCACTGGGACGACGGCGACATCACCACAAGAGGGAACCCCTGCTCCGAGTCCTTCGCCGGCGAATCCCCCTTCGCCGCCACGGAATCCCGCGCCCTAGCCGACTGGGCCAAGAACGAAAGCGAAAGTAATAATGTCGACTTCGTCGCCTTCCTGGACCTCCACAGCTACTCCCAGCAGATCCAATATCCTTACGCCTACTCCTGCGCCGACACTCCTCCGGGGCTCGAGAACCTCGAGGAAGTGGCCATGGGACTGAGCAAAGCCATCCGCGGCGCGAGTGGGCACGCGTACGAAGTCATGCCCGCTTGCGAGGGCAATGTAGCGGCAACAACAACAACCTCCCCCAGTAGTGACAAGACCCAGCAGCAGCAGCATCCTCAGCGCGTGACCCCTGGCCCCGCATGGAGGCCGCGGGGGGGTCGGCGCTGGATTGGTTCTACCATGAATTGCGGGTGCGGTTCGCGTATCAGGTTAAATTGCGGGATCGGGGGACTTATGGGTTTTTGCTACCGCGAGGGGAGATTGTGCCGACGGGGCGGGAGGTGCTGGGGGCGGTGGTGTATTTGGGGGGGTTTTTGAGCGACGCTTACGGACTGGGGGGGACTGGTACGCTTGAGAGGGCAGAGGTGGAGGAGGAGGAGGTGGCGCACGGGGTGCTGGGAGATGTGGCGGAGTCGTCGGTGGCGAGTGAGTCTGCGCATGAGGAGCTGGACGATGAGTGGGTTGTTGTTGCTGAGGAAGACGAGGAGGAGGACGAGAAGCTGCGGGTGGACGATGTACAGTGGGAGCTGAGGCGGCGGCGGCGGCGCTGAGTCTTTGCCGGAGTTTCCTTGATCGTTGCTGCGTTCAGCTGGGGTTTCGCGAGCGACTGTACACTATGTATTTTGCTATGGCATTGACGCTTCATCACGCTGTGCTCCTTCCATGTTGGGGAGACGTCAGACGGTTTTCGAGGTCGTCCGATTGGTATTCCGACGACACAAATGACTACATGAGTGGCGTAGTCTCCGACTGTTGCATGTTCAGTCACACTTGAGCCAATAAAACACTAATCCGAGCTTGCGATGGTGAGACGTCGCCAAGTAGGTAGGTAGTGAAGTATATCTTGAGCTCATTCGCGCATCGTGCTTCGAGCACATTTAGTAGGTAGTGTGCTATTGCTTCGCCGGTGGGTCGTACACACTTTCGACCGGCTCTCCATCAGCTAAAAGAAATCCCAGAAGACGTATTCCACAATGACGAAAATCTTCGTAAGACGTATCAGTATACCTCTCCAGTGAGACACTCGACGGCTGATACCCTTCGCGCTGGGAAGGTAACGGGCGCCACTGGCTACATCGGAGGCGATGCCTTGAAAACCATCGTCGACGCCCATCCCGAGTACGAGATCACCGCCCTCGTCCGGAACACCGACAAAGGCACTCAGGTAGCGGCCCAGTACGCGAGAGTCAAGCTCGTCTATGGCGACCTCGACAGCGTCGATCTCATCACCAAGGAAGCTGAGAGAGCGGATATCGTATGCAGTCAGTACCATACACTCCTCCTAATACCAATACCACAACGACTAGATTTCTAACCAACCTCGCCCCCCCCCCCTCCCAGACTTCGCCAACGCAGACCACATCCCCTCCGCCAAAGCCCTAACCGCCGGCCTCGGCGCCGGGCAGCACTCCCCCACCCACCCGGGCTTCCTCATCCACACCAGCGGCACCGGCATCCTCCTCTTCACCGACATCCGCGCAGGCACCTACGGCGAAGCCTCCGCCAAAATCTACGACGACCTCGAGAACGTATCGGAAGTGACGAGCCTACCGGACGACGCCCCCCACCGCCCCGTCGATAAAATCGTCCTCGCCGCCGGCACGGAGCACGGGGAGAGGGTGAAGACGGCTATAGTCTGCCCGCCCACCATTTACGGGACTGGGAGAGGACCCGGGAATCAAGTCTCGCACCAGCTCCCGGAACTGTGCAGAGCGACTCTCACACTAGGCCACGGGATCCAAGTCGGAAAGGGCAAGTCCCGTTGGGGCAACGTGCACGTGCGGGATCTCTCGCGGCTGTACCTCCGGCTCGTCGAGGAAGCCGCGGCGGGGGGTTCGACGGCGGAGTGGGAGGGGAAACCCGGCGTGTGGGGCGCCGAGGGGTATTTTTTCTGCGAGAACGGGGAGCATGAATGGGGGGAGATCGGGGGGTTAGTGGCGAAGGAGGCTGAGAAACTGGGGTTGATTGAGAAGGGGCAAGGGGTGAGGAGTTTGGGCAGGGAGGAGGCGGATCGGTGTACGGTTTGGGGGAGCGCGTTGTGGGGGGCGAATAGTAGGGCGAGGGCTAAGAGGGCGAGGGCGGTATTGGGGTGGGAGGCTGTGGAGGGGGTGACGATTGAGGGGGATGTGAGGGGGACTTTAGGGCGGGAGGCGAGGGTTTTGGGGAAGGTGGTGGGGCATGCTGAGGTTGCGGCGGGGGACGCGTAGGGTGGAAGGAGGGAGGTGGGGGGGCGGAGGTTGTTCCGCAGCGGGACCTTTCAACCATAACAGTCGGAAAGCATGGGATGAATGGTCACATGTATGCACACTGGATGTCGATCGTACCTTCCCGAATCGGCGTTGTAAATGCAAAATCGTCTGTAAACCCGAAACACCTCATTGGCGCAAGATGTCATTTGTGCGTCCATTCGGACAATCGAGGAACTCGATACGCGAATGTCCTGAGATCCTTCAGATTCCAAATGCCTCTTAATATAATGTCCAGGCCGACACCAAGATACACGTGCGGTAGTGTCTACGCCGTCCCCAAAAGACAATGCGGGTACCTTACCTCACCAAACATACATGTAACCCCCCACCCCTCCTTCCAATCACGTCTCGAAAACAATGTCTCCCGACGTATTTACATATATATCCGCGAACGCAAAGACTACAAATCATACACTCTATTGCGCATGTTCCATCAGCCCCCTACGGGAAAGGAAAGTAAAACACATCCGCTCATTGCTGTGATCGCAGACCCAAAAAGGCCAATACAGCCCCAAAAGCCGCGGTGATAGACGATACGATCGGTATACCGCTTTTCCCTTGCGACTCGAAAGCCGGGGCTGGCTCCTCGCTGGTGGAGTCGTGCATGTCGCTTGGGTCGAGGTAGACTGTGACATCTCGTCAGCTCAGACTCTTCGCAAATCGAAGATAAGGGGATAAACACACCATGCGGCCGGATAAACCAACTCAGCAAAAACGCCAACCCAAACGTAGACGTCAGACACACGAAAACGGTCTGCGTGAACTTCCCCACCGTGGCCGAGTAGATAGCATTGAACACCGTCGGCGCCACGACGCGGGCCAGCGCATGCAAGAGCCCGCTAGCGCCCAGCAGCTGGCCCGTCTGCTCCGCAGGGACGTGCTTCGTCAGCGCCGACTGCAGGGTCGGGGAAGCGATGCCGCCCAGCGCGGCGACGACGCCGGACAGGATGAAGACGTCGCCCTGGCGGGCGAGGGTGTAGCCCAGGTAGCCGAGGGTGTCGAATAAGATGGCGATGCGGATGACGCTCATGTCGAAGGTGTCGCAGCCGGTGTTGCGCTTCTTCATGTCCACTTTCCCCCGCACGAGCCGGGTGACGAGGGGCAGGATGACGATGAGGCACAGGACGCGGGAGGTGTTGACGATGCTCATGAAGCGGGAGGACTCGAAGGTCTTCCAGCCGAACTGGTAGTTGGTGTAGATGATGAGCATGGTCATGCTGCCCATGGCGACGCCGAAGGCGATAGTGTCGACGGCGGCGAGGACGATGAGGTTCCAGCGGAGGGCGGGGGTAGCGTGGGGACCCGTCGGGTAGAGGATCTTGAGGGGTTCGAGGAGGTTGAGGTGGCGGAGCCAGGAGATCCAGTCGGCGGCTGGGCCGAGTTTGGCGAGCGCGGTGGCGTGTTTATCGCGGGCGGCGTGTTGGCGGGGTTTGGAGAGGGATTCCGGGCAGGCGAGGGCGATGAAAAGGATGAAGAAGAGGTGGACGGCGAGGAGGATGTAGAAGACGAGGACGATCCGGCCGGTCCATTTGACGATGTAGCCGGCGATGATGGGGCCGATGGCGAGGCCGGTAAAGAGGCAGCCGTGGAAGTAGCCGAAGGCGACATTGCGGAGCTGGGGTGGGGTGCAGTCGGCGGCGTAGGAGTTGGCGATGGCCATGGCCACGATGAAGGAGCCGAAGAGGCCGTCGAGGGCGAAGCCGACGAGGAGGAGGTCCACGGGGAAGGTTTCTGGGTAGGTGGCGGCGAAGATGGTGAAGATCTCGGAGCAGATGGTGCCCACGCTGGTGAAGACGAGGATGGGTTTGCGGCCATAGCGGTCGGAGAGGGCGCCCAGTTTGGGGGCGGTCAAGGCGGAGAGAATGCCACCCAGCAGACTCGCCCAGAGGGTGAAGATGGAGACGCGCGACTGCACCTCCGGGATGCGGCACTGGTCGTTATCGCCGCCCATGAAGTTCACGGGCGCCATGGTGAAGCCCGGGTCCATCGTCTGACGTTCGGAGATGTACTCCCGGCATACCAGCTCGAGTATGAGGTTGATCTTGGGTGCGATGGAGCCCCCAAACGCCAGCGCCATGAGCAGGAACGGGAATAAGATCCAGATTATATTCGGTCGTTTGTACCACGGCAAATGCGAGAAGTCCTCCACACCCCCCGCCGACGATGGCTTCCGCTCGTCATTGCCATTCTCCCTCGAACGCGGTAGCAAAGGGGATGCCTCGCTCGCCTCACCAGTCTCCTCCTCCTCCTCCGCCTCCCCTTCCCGCGATGCGCTCGTGTCTACCCCTCCCTTCGATAATTGCGTCGCTCTCTCCCCCCCCCGTGGGTCTCGTCGCGCTTGCTTCCGTCGCAATGCCTCGCCATCGAGCTCCACTTCCGCTTCGAAAGCCGCTTCGCTGGTGTCCATATTCTTTGTTTCGTTTTCTTGCTGACCTAATGTATTACCCGCCCTCCTATTGAACCAACGTTTATTCCCTCGCAAGGTAGCACTGATCGCGCCACTTCCCGATTGCTCGTCCAAGTATCTTCCAATCGGCCTCCTTGACTGCAGCGAGCGTCTTGCTCGCGTGCCGCAGTGCCCAAGATGAGCTAGGTAGGTAGGTAGGTGGGTAGGTCTGAAGAACTACAAGCAGCGAAACACACTGCTACCACAGACGGAAGAAGAGAAACAAGCACGACTAATGGATGTCGCGGAGATGTAATGGATTCGGCGCGGTTGGCCGCCTATCAACCGATTGCTAAGCTAGCAGCACCATCTCCCATGCGCGGGAAGTAAAAGCAAGATGGGAATGGAATGGAAGGAAGCCGGTCCGGGACAATTACGTCCCCGAAACCACGTTTGCGTCTCGTCGGTGTGCTGGAGGTAACCGCCGTCTATTCCCCAGCTGGGCGAAGGGAGTGTTTGTTGCAGGCTCTGTGATGCCCGCTTCTGCCTCATGGTTGAGCGTGATGGTGACCGAGCTGCTGTTTCGCATGTCGTCACGATCTGCCAGATCGAG